>CAIGRB010001230.1:38370-51528 GCA_903798255.1 Fraxinus quadrangulata | reverse complement strand
CTCTTAGCATTTGTGAAATAATTTCGAGGCTCTTAGCCTTTATGAAATAAATGTCGAGGCTCTTAACCTTTGTGAAATAATTTCGAGGCTCTTTAGCACTTCAGACTTTAGTCTGACCTTATTTATAATTTGCACAAGTATAGATAGTTCGCTTGCCTTTCTTTTCCTAAGCATGGGGTTGAGTGGTCCGCCCATACCGAGGCTTCCTTAACAACTTTAGTTGTTAAAGGCATGTGTCACACTTCACAAGCGCATATGTAGTCATCTTTGGGATCCAACTCTTTATCGAAATGCCCACGCGTCTCTTCATAGGGATGGCTCGTCTACGAAGAGGCTTCCCCTATGAATTTTTCTCATTAGGAGGCTTTTTATTTTTCATGACTTGTGCAAATTTAATTTTTCAGATTGCGAACTTTATTTCCTAAATGAGGACTCCAAGATAATGCCACCTCTTTCTTTATTCAAGAAATGAGGAATGTCTCTCCTTTTATTCAAGAAATGAGGAATGCCTCTTTCTTTATTCAAGGAACGATGGTTTCAAGATATTGCCTCTTCCTTTATTCAAGGAACGAGGACTTCATGATAATGTCTCTTCCTTTATTCAAAGAATGAGATCTCCAACTAGGGATAAGTATCTAGCGTGGTGGGGAATAAACATCCCGCAAATAGAACTCGAACTATTAGAGTCTTATAAAGTAGCTTCGGAATGGCGAGGTCTTACAGTTGGGTTCAATGATAGTGAGGCGAGGAATCAGCATCTCGTGAATGAGGTCAGGAAAGGCTCATCTTGGAAGGGCAAACACGTCTGATTGGGGCCTCTTCCTTTTTTCAATGAACGAAGACCTCAAAATATGTTGTCTCTTCTTTATTCAAGGAATAAGGACTTCAAGATATCGCCTCTTCCTTTATTCAAGGAATGAGGACTTCAACTAGGGATAAGCGTCTGGTGTGACGGGGAATAAGCATCTCGTAAATAGCTCTCGAACTATCGGAGTCTTATAAGTGGGTCCTGAATAGATGAGGTCTTACAGCTATGCTCAACAATAGTGAGAAACGAAGAATAACCATCTCGCGAGGTCAGGAATACACGTCTAGTGATTTGTCTTTTCCTTTTTCAAGGAATGAGGACTTCGAAATGCCGTATAAGCTAGCCCCGATCATGCAATATCTTAAAGCTTGCCTCGATCCAGTGCAAATATAACAGCACAAACATTGACACTCTAATAATACTCCAAAGCTACAAGGAGGTTCAAGAAAATACTAGGCGTTTGGCATTCAAGCCGACCAATCTCCAAAATTTACCACATGGAATATTTGAACATATTGAAGTTAACCAATTCCCATAAGCTTAAGGAGGACTGCCTTTGACTTAAATTGGAAGGAAGAAATCGGTCTCGGCATCCATTTGAGCAATTGAAGTGCATTTTCCCAGTGAAGCTTCTCCAGAAAAAGCAGAGTGACACAAGCAAGCTTTCTACCACTTTACAGCCACATTGATTCCCTCATAACAATTAAAACTAGTTTGGTAGTGCAAAGCATAGAATTCTGAAGCCAAGCCTCAAGCAAATACGGAGTGACCTGCCATAAACTCGCATTTGATTGTCAACAATATCCTTCATAACATAAACCATGAATGATTATTCGCCTTCCACTGACCAAAATAAAGTTCGAGGAGTTCACCCGAATGTTGACCTTGTCGGTGAAGTGAGTCCCAGCTGTGAACCATTTCTGGAATAATTTTCACCATTAAGAATTCAGATTATCTTCCATTCTTGTCCGTAATCACCGGAGGAGATAGCCCAAAACATCCAACCGGGCCAAATAAAAATCACCTCGCTTTAGACCAAAAGAATATTATGGGGCCTAAGGAAAATAAATTAACAGGCCCAATTCCGTAAGGCCCATACATGAGCTCAAAAAAGGCCTCCAAAATATGTCAGCCCCATCCATTAAAAGAGTAGAGAACACACGAGCTGACTTGCTCAAATAGAGGGGCAACAAATTATCCATGTAGTAGCCGAAAATTGGGTTGCTGAAAAGTCAACAAAAGACAATTCTGAAAAGCATACCAGTATGCTAGCAAATCAATCTGCAAAAACTGCATGGACAGCATATTTTGGTTTAAATTGCACGCCACCGCCATGTCTTGTATCCATCCAAAATTTATATTTGCACACTGGACAAAGCTCGGCCATGCATTGCCGGTGACCGTGATACTGCGTGGTGCTAATTGCCGCTGGAGATTGATAAAATAGTAATTGTTGTGTCATAGTTCAGCTCAACAACCATGGTTGGAGCTTGGAGGCAAATTTTGGCCAAGACATTTTCTCAAACACCTGACAAACAGCCCCATTATTTTCACATCTGTGGTCTGCATTTAAACAAAAGGGGGCAAAATCCTTTGGTTTTATTTGCAGAGGATAAATAATGGCCACATATATTTTCTCAAGTTGCTTCTTGCTCCATTTTCGTGAATCTGACTAATTTATTTTTGTCCAATGCTCCCTTTTATCCCAAGAGTCATAATCGGTTCCTTTCTTCTATTTGAATTTGCTGGCAGAGGATGTGGTGAATTTTTTGTTGAAATAATCCCCCTTTTCTTGACTCTGCTTTCCTTGCTGTTGAATTTGTGGGGGACTATGCACTGCCGGCTACTCAACAGATTTAATGGTGGTTGCCAGAGATAACATTTGCCGTGATTAATTGAGGAAAATATTTAGCAAACAAGCACCGACAACAAAAATGATGTGTTTTCCTCAAGAAATAGGCTGGTGAATATAAGCTCTCAATTTCCTTTTTCCTCTCTTTTCGGTGGTGGTCTGATTAATATAATCTACTCATCAAGTGGCCCCTTTTGGAGTTTTTTGAATGGCACCGGAAATTCTGGCTTCCAATAACCAGTTTTGGTATCTCCAACTTCGAGACTAAATAATTCATTTTCACCTATCTGCTTCCGGTTGCCATTTTCATGATCGGTCTTAACTCTTTATTGAAACTTCCCTTTTCTCCATATCTTCACCACCAGTGACAAACATTTTTCATCTCGATGCAGCCATCGAAAAATTCCTTTTTCAAGGAAATTTTCATATCTTGGCCAGTGGCTAATTTTTCTTCCTCTTTGGTTATTGTCTTCGCCATTTTTTTTGGTAGAGAAAACTGACCGAGAATGTTTTCATTTTTCGGGAAACTTTTTGGTACGTGATATAACATGGTTAATGTACCGTTTCCCACATACGGCTCCAATTTGTTAACTCCAAAAAATGTGTCAACAGAATCTCCATCGCGTCCCCTCCACGTGGACATCACCTGCACACTGAACACTCTGTTAGGAGGCAAAGGCCGCCGATCGACAAAAATGTCTGACGACCGTTTGCACTCCGACGATTAAGTCAACTGTCGGACAATGAAAATATTAGTGCAAGAGGGAAGATGATAAGGTTAGAGAACGTACCTTAAAATGAAATGGATTTGCATATAAAATGGGCCANCCAAGCCCAAAATCGAGGCTCTCAGCCGATGTACTATGTAAGTTGATGAGGCCATCGAGCCGAGATACTATGTAAGTAGATGAGGCCCTTCAGCCGAGGTTTTTCACAACGAGGACCTCCAATTTGAGGCTTCCTTGGGCTGGATCCCATGATGTCTTTTAGAGGACCCTCTAAGTCAATGCCACGTCGACAATGTGGGACCCTTCCTATCATGTTCGTGCCACGTAATTTACGGGAGTAACATTAGTAATTAAAATTAAAACAAGTAAATTCTAATATTAAACTTAATACTTGTTTGAGTTTCATTATCATCTCTTCAATAATGCTAAATATACACCTTTACATTCTTGTTGATATTGCCTTTATTTTTGAAAATTGTGGATGAAAAAATTGTTTTTGTTCTTAAACTATTCAATGGCATTTTGCCATGTGACACAATATAAAGGAAAATGTAAAAAAATGATGTACATATGGCATGATTGTATTTTGTTTACAATTTTAAGTAAAGTCAAAATTTAGCTCATGTGTGGTTCCATTACAAAAATAGATTAAAATTTTAAAGTCAACACTTAATTTTAACCACACATTTCATGATACCCACAAATTTCAATAATATATTTCATTAATTTTTATCAAATTTCACAAAAAAAAAAATCTAATTTTTATCTAAACCAAACAGTGGCTTAATTATATCCATACATTTATAACTATTAACTAATTATTATCCACACATTACTCATCTTCAATATAATCTTATAATTTTTTTTTCCAAATAAGCACCTAGTATTTATTAATCTATAGGGAAATTATAAAATACATCAACAATGAAAGCTAAAGGACAAAAGGTCAAATAAAATGATTGAAAACTCGAGTGCTTTTTATAAAAGTTCATAAATCTCTATATTGATATGACATATGAATATCAAACACGATCATATGATTTTGATCTAATAGATTCAAATAATTTTGAAAAATTGAAAGAAAGAATTTTTGAAGAAGAAATTGATACTAAAACTTAGCCTTAGTGGAAACTATATAGACTTCCCTTCGATTCAGATATAATTGGACGAGAAGCAAACAGTGAAACGCCTTGATGACTCGGCAGCACGTGTGAAAAATTTCATCTAAAGTTTTTGTCTTTTTTAATAAATAACTTTTAAAAAAACAGATTCTCTACTTTTCAAAAGATGTTTATAAATTTGTAAAATTATTTTAGCTGTATCAGATCATATCTTGTTTTATCAAAATTAGTGATAAGATTCTTGTCGTTTTGTACAATTATTACTTTTGCGTCAATTATTTTATCCTACTTCGATAAAATAGTGATAAGTCATTTGGCCATTTGTAATAATATCGTATTGGCGTGACGTCTATATTATTGTACATGAAGGATCCCCTCCTCTATATAAAGGGATTTCTTCCTTCATTGTAGATAAAGAGTTTGTTTCATATCCCTATGAATTTCTAAAATCTTTCATTCGTTCTTTCATAATATTGACGACTGTGGTAACATCATAAAGAATACTAAGAGCAAGATTTGAATAGTATTAGAAGTATGCTTTGCAATTGCCTTTATGAGGATCCTCTGCATTAGAAAATGATATTACAGACCATAAGATATGTTATGGAAGTTTGATGATATTTGTAATACCAAAAATCAGGCCTTGTATTGTTGCTCAAGAGGGGCTTATTTTGGACTAGAAAACTGCGTATTACATAGGTTGTCACAACTCCACTTTATTGGTATCAGAGCCATGTTGCTATCTTGTTCTTACGATCTCTATTGAGATTATCCAATTTAAAGAAATTAGAAAGAACATTTTGTAAATCATGTCTTATGAATCTTCTAGTTCCTCCATAATCACACCCCCACTCTATTGCATCAATTTTATTTGTAATGAAGATCTCATTTTGCACATCCCTAACTTTTTTGGTGTCATTCTTATCATTAACCTTCAACTAATTAGTATATCTTATTTCTAATAATGATTTCTATCCAAATATTATGCTAATGTACATTGAAATGAGAAGAAAATATTTGATTGAACTTTTGAATTTGTGATGTATTTTGCATATTTTAAAATGTGTGAGGCAAATAACTCGTGTTATGCCCTCATAGCGAATTTTTTTAATGTAAACCATCATCAGAAACAAGATGTTTGAAATAGTAGAAGGTTAATGATAAAAATGTAATGAAAAAATTAGTGAAATAAGTAAGAAAATGAGGAAAGTTTAGAAATATTTAGTGCAATTAAAATATAGTGTAGATAACATAAGTGTGATGGATATAATTACCAAAATACATGGGGCTTGATCAGAGGTCCGGCAAATCATTAAGCCCACTGAACTAGCTAAATGGACCGAAGAAAAAGTCCAATAACTTTAGATAACAAGATAAATAAGAAATCTTTGGGCCCAAAAATGCAAAGAGGCTTCAAATGCCTACTTTAATCAAAAGCTTCATTGGCAATTCGGAGCCACACAATTAATAAGCGATCCAATAAATCGTAGGCTTAACATAAAAATGAGGCCCAAATCTTATTGGGGGAAATGAAGAACATCTCCAATAATGTTATATGAAATTAGATCTAAATCATAATTTAGATCTCCAAATTAGTGGGTATTCTCCCTTTCTCATACACCTACTCCTTTNTTCAGATATGTAAAGGAAATGCAAATTGCATTTTTCGACAAAAAATGTAAAAAAATAAATGTAAATTTACTTTTTTTTTAGATCCAGAAGAGACAAAAAAATATCAATTCACTTGCACTCAATTTTTTTAGATCTTTCAATTGGAACAAAGTTTGTATTTAAATCCAATGAAATGTAAGTGAGTACACTTAATTTTTAACTACCATTGAAGATACTCTAACTAAGGTACAACAATAATTATTTTTACATAATTGTTATTTTTCCAAACCAATTTCACTTCTCTACATATTTTGATTTTGTAGGGTATGATAAATAGATGAATAATTAATTTTTTAAATTTCTCACATTTTAAAAACTTGTTATGTATCTAGTAGCTAAAATTAAAGACTTATTCTCCCGTGAAGTGCACACGTGTCGCGCGCTTTGAGAATTCAAGTGTAATGTTTTTATTTGTTGAAGTTCATAATATGCAGTAGAGGATGTTAGCCGCTTACCTCAGGAAATTATTTATTTATTTATTTTGACATTAACTTAAAAGTTACTAAACGAAAAATTGATATTGAATACTCAAATATATGTCACAATTGTAACATTGTACCCAACAATAGCATCACCAGTAGTGGGATCGAACTTATAAGTCTGTACAATGGCATAGCCACGAGCCAACCGAAAAAGCCCTGTGCCACCAACAATCGCCATCTCCCTGACTGGTTTCGTCGCTGCTGGATTAATACTAAGAAGGCTAAAAGAGCTTCCGTCATATATTTCATACCATAATAAGGCCCAAGTCAGTCCGGCCTGTGGAACCGTACATTCCCCTTGCCCGGCCCACAATCTTCGACGAAGGATCAGGCCCCACCGTCAATATATCATCGATCATAATCAACAAGCCGAAAAGGGTCGAATAATTGTTGGTTTGTGGTGGTTGGACAATCCTTATTGCACTAGGGTTTCTTCCACTAAAAATGTCGTGGAAATAGAATTGAAGTGTGGTTATTACCTCTTTACCTGATTCAACTCTCTTGGCCCATGTAACCTGATCATTAGTTTGAGCTAGAGACCATGGCATTGTTGCTGTTGTAATAAGGAAGATGAAAATTGCAAGTCTAGCCATTTCTCTCTTTGCGTCTCTCATTGCAGTAGACAGAAGTACTAGTTTGAGGTTTATATAAGAGGAGGTACCAACTCGCTTTGGACCAATTTTGGGACTTGTGAATAAAATAGACTTTCCTCTGATAAATAAGGGAAGTTAGTGTATGGATAAACGAAACTCTCTACCAAACACTCTTATAAATAAGGGAAATTTGAAACTCAATTATTTGAGTACGAATATTAATTAGTCGTGTCAAAATGGATCGAGCAGCTTAATACTAGGATGACCCACCTGTTAAAAAATAAACCGACCCATCTTGAATTATAGTTGGTCGGCATTTGTTTGCTACAGTAAACAATCTCCACAATATATTCACTTAATAAAATATTCTACAAATAAATTAATAAAATTACTTTACTTTTCAACCACACATTCTCCATAAAATACTATTCAAAACTCTATGTTTTCACATTCCTAGTACTTATGCATTCTAACTTCTCACATTCTCATCTTTTTTCATATTATGTTGTTTTTAACTTTTTTACAGTCTTTTTGAATAAAATTTCAAATTTATTTTCACCACATTATTTATTTTTTACGTTTTAGTTATACATAAATTCTAATTATTTATCTATTACTATTAATAAATTCTACTATTAAATTTTTTTTTTTTTGTTTCACAAACAATTTAAGGTTCTAATTCGTAAATGCATCATTGGCAAATGAAGTCAGTTTAGACGAGTCAATTATGGTCCTCAGCGATGTGGTCCAAATGTAGGTGGGATGGTGGGGCCCGACCTATCCATTCTGATGTGGTCCAATTTTTTAATATTTATTACAAGTAATTTAGTTGGCAGCGATGCTCAATGCTTACAATTAATAAATGTTTATATATTTTCATTTATTTTTCTTTCTTTTTGTTAATTCTTATTCTAATTTTTAAGCAGTCCTCATTGATAATCACTGTTAGGTGGGTTTACTTAAATTTCTTGAGTTGAAGAGGTTCTTGATTTCAAATGAATACTTATGAATTATGTCGAAGGGATGACAAAAAAATTAGTAAACATCGATATAACAATACGAAAAATAAATGTCGAAGGGATGACATAAAAATTAGCAAACATCGATATAACAATACGAAAAATAAATTAGTACAAGAGTCAATTTAAACTTTAAACTCAAACAAAAACCGATATTCAATATTATAGTGCATTGCTTATGCAAGGCATGGAGTTGGTACGCGATGTTACGTGGTCAATTAATTAATAAAGTTCATTTCTTCTTGATTTGTATGATTGTTATTCAAAACTTTGAGCAATCCTCATATTTTGCATTTGTTATTTAAAATTAAAGTTAACGAACCAACCTAAACTTCTCTCTTCCGCCAACCACCGCCAGTTCTCGATCCCCTGTCACCGGATTCCTTGAAAGCACACTAAAAGAACTCCCTTTAAATTTACCGCTAGTAAAATCAAGATCAACGTAAATAATCAGAGTCAAATTCTTGTCTTGGCTAGAAGATGGTGTTTGAATAAAAATAGAAAATGGGAGAAGACAACAAGATAATGGTAGCAAGAACACCGTAATAAAAATAATCGTTGTCTTCAAACTATGTTTGTCTCTTTTAAAAGTATATGAGTGATTAAAGGGATATACTGGCAAATAGTTCGTAGAATTGAAACATACCTTTAAAAAGAATAACGTAAACACTTGTGTTTTCTTCCAAAAAACTTGCAAAATACAACATGTAAATGAACTGGATTAAAGGCACTATAATATAGTTTTTGATTGATGATTTTATGTGTTTATAATTGAAATCACCCCACACGAAATGGTTCCAATGGTTTATGAAAGGTTGAATTTTTCCATGAAAAATCACCAAAATAAAACCTGGAACCCAGCCTTAACAGGCCCATGCTAATGCACCGTTCTTGCTTTTCTTTCAGCCTGCAATGCCATCACAGTATTCATTTCCGTATCAGCAGGACCATTAACCTCCGTGCCTTCCGTTAGAGCGTCATAAATGGCGAATGCGGTGCCCAACGGGGTGGGATCATTCGGTTTTGCGGTTGTATATTCACGTGCCACCATTACCGCCGTCGGTTTTTTCCCACTGTGTCGTGAAGGAAGAAACGGATTCTGCAGCTTCACGGGTTCATATGGTGCATTTGGGAGTAATATTGGCAATGAACTGATGCAGTGGCGACGCTGAGTACCACAATCCAAGGCAAAAGTATAACTCTCACCATCTCTAATTTGTCTATGTAAATTCTATTGCTTACTGGAATTTATAAGAACAAACAATTAGTGATTATATGGTCATTATTTCTTTATTTGCTACATAATTTTTTTTTCTAAATTAGCAAATGGAAAACTTTGAATCGACATAATAATTGTGCATTTTTAATAATTGTGCATTTACTGATTTTCAGTTTTTCAGAGATAATCTTATCTTATTTGTCAAAAATGGAAACTAACATTTCGAATACCAATTCGGTATTAATCAATGTTTTTAAAATGGACTCGATCAATAGGTGAGGTGAAAATATTCAATTAACCATTTTTTAAATTTTCCGAATTCAATTTTTTGATTTCGTTTATGATTGACAGCTAAAAATTTCGACATCTATAGCAAGTAAATTATTACAAACTGATAAATAAAATAAAAATGGTCCTGTTAGTAAAGTATTAATTGTTGGTTTAAATTACTGATTTTGACTCTACTATTTGGTTTATTGACTCAAGACATTTCTTTCTTTTTGAATTTCCAATGTCAAGGGAACTCATTTATTTGAGTAAATTCAATCATCAACGTAAAACTTGAAGTAGTGCTTGTGTGGTTCTTAGCGTAGAAATGTTGGTGGCTTCCTGATCTTTGTTGCTTGTTCAAAACTATACGCAATTTCAATCAGTTTAGGTTCAGTGCCCTTCAATCCTCCAAAGCATATGCCAATAGGCACCCCTTTGCTATCATATGCAGCAGGTACGATAACGCCCGGGAATCCACCAATAGCGAGTACACTAGCAGCATCATGCCTGGCAGCCACCAGTGCGTCCAGCTTGTATTGCATCATCAGTTTCTTGAACCCATTTCTCGACAATTTTGCCAAATTCTTCCGAGCTTTTTTTTCTGAGTTCCCAATTCCATTTGTGGCTTCAGCAGCCAAAAACACTTCCTGGGCATACTGCTTAGTCATTTCCTGCACATTCATTCAAATGAACTGTTAAAAGTCTGTTTTATAGCACAGAGTTTCTGGTCTAAATGTTCAGAATCTGTACCAGATCAGGGGACTTCTTATTGAATGCTATTACATCTGCCAGCGATCGAACAGGGGAAGCTATTAGCTCCTTCAAGTATGTGTTCAAGTATATTTTGAACTCGGCTAGCAATGCTGTTTCTTCTGCACTTGAACTGTAATCCAAACTTGCTTTGTCGTCGTCTATTTCCACCAAGACTGCACCTTTCTTCCTGAAGTTGACAAAAAGTTTATTTTTTTAACCATGTGTTTGGAATTATAATAAGAGTTTCTTGGGAAATATCACACCTTAGTGTTAGCAGATGGTGCTCAAAAGCCTTTGCAACATGGTTTTCTTCAAACTTGAAGAAGGAATTTCTCACTATACCTAGTCTCTTTCCTTTGAGTCCATCACCTTTTAGAAATTGTGCGTAACCACCATGAGGAATGTAATTTGAGGCTTTTCGGGTTGCTTCTTCATCGTTATAGTCAAAGCCTACGATGGCATCAAGAACGTAAACAGCATCTGATACAGTCCTGCAGATTGGTCTAATAATCCAACCGAATTGAAGGAGTTAACATTGTCAGAGTGAAATTCGAATAATGAAATCATTATACTGAAAGGAGAATGATTTGAAACTGATGATACTCACCCTATGGTATCCTGTCTTGGACTAATTGGGATTACTCCAGCTCGACTTGTGAGACCAATAGTTGGTTTAATGCCTACCACTGCATTGAAACTAGATGGACAAAGAATGGAACCATCAGTCTCGGTCCCCAGTGATACTGCTGCCATATTTGCCGCCACTGATATTGCTGATCCGCTGCTTGAGCCACAAGGATCATCAGATAGGTTATAAGGGTTCTGCACAACATAGAACGAACTTATGTTACTGATACCTGGCAGTGTGTGCCCCCAAATTTACAGTAACTTTCCCAGGCTATTTTTGTCAAGTACACACCAGAAAATGGACTGCCATGTCTAGTCGATTTCCTATATAACATGTGGAAAAAAGTGGGCAACTACAGATATAGTGCTAACCATCACTCACCTTTCCTAGTCCACCTCTGGCACTCCAACCATTAGGTGCGTTAAATGATCGAAAATTAGCCCACTCACTCATGCTGGCCTTCCCCAGTATCACCGCCCCTGCTTTTCGCAGCTTCTTAACCACGCCTGCATCACGAGGCACAACCGATCCCAGCAAAGCAAACGATCCGGCAGTGGTGTTAAGCTTATCTTTCGTCGCAATATTATCTTTCAGCAAAATAGGAATGCCGTGCAATGCAGAAAGTGAGTCAAGTTTCTTAACTTTCCGTTCTTCATCGGCTTTCCTTGCTTGAAGGAGTGCATCAGGGTTAACTTCTATAACCCCTTTAAGAATTGGATTCAAATTTCTGATTTCTTCGAGGTAGAAATCAACTAGCTGAGTCGACGTGAGTTGTTTTTGATTGAAAGCAGTGCGCAGGTCGTCAATGGAGGCTTCCCTGATTGAAAATGCATAGCATTTGTTGGAATTTGAGTGTGATAAAATAATTGAAGCAACCAGAATTGACAGTGATAGAGCAGAATAAATTTTCATGGTGTTCGATGATAGTAGAATGTTATCTGTTCACCAATATTAATATATAGCCAAAAGTCTCCCAAGACAAAGCACATGTGAAACCTGAAAAGTTGAATTGACCTTTTGGACTTTGACTTGTTGGTGGACCAATGATGTAAGATGTGTTTGGTGTGCGAAGTGAATTATATAAGTAATTTTATTTTTGGATTGAATCACTTTTGGAGGGTATTTGGTGGGAGATTAAAATTAAATTCTTAGTATATTGTGATAGAAATTTTTGGACTGTTTTGTTGAAAAAATGTGAAATCCATAAAAGATATTGTTAATATTGATTATTTGACTTTGATTTAGATTAAAATCAGATTTTAATTCGGTCCAAACAGCCCCCTAGACACCATCTTGGTTATATTTGAATAAATGTTCAAATAATTATCATTTCCTTGTCATAAACAAGTTCAACATGCATGCCCATACATCTCAATTCTCATAACAACCTCAACATATATAACACCTAAGGCCTCCAACATTTTGATAAAAGAGAATAATATAACAACAAATGGATGCGAGTATTGTAACAAGAGTATTACACAGTGCCATTGCAATTTGGACCATACCTCTCAACTCTTTCATCAATCCAAGCCCTCATATCAGCCAGAACAAGATTTGCACTTTCATCAGGCTCCCCTTGGATCAATGAATGGCACATTTCTTCATAAATCTTCAAACTCTTGTCCTCACTGCTTGCCTTCTCGTACAACATCTTCGACCCAGACGGGCAAGTGACTACGTCTGACGTCCCGTGAGCTGTCAAAAATGGAACTGTTACCTTGTGGAAATTGTTTTGCACGTACTCGCACTGCCTTGCTATCTCTCTCATGGTTCCAACTCTAGGCTTCCCAGTGTATCTTCTTGGATTACTCGCGATAATCTTTAACTTTTCGGGGTCTCTAATGGCCTTCCCTACCATCTTATTGTCCGGCATGGCTGCCCATGTATCAGCTAATCCAAATAGCAGTCCGTACATGAATAAATGTACCTTTAAAGACAGACCGCCATTGTATTGTAGTCCATTAAACAAGGCTATATGAATCTAAATACACATTTTTATCATTGCAAATAT
>CAIGRB010001230.1:9579-36040 GCA_903798255.1 Fraxinus quadrangulata | reverse complement strand
AAAAAAAAAAAAAAAAGTTAGAAACATAATGCCGTGTAAATAACCATTCTGAAAATACAGAGGGCTTGATAAGAGGTCTTGGCTGATCGATAAGCCCACTAAACTTAGCTAACTTGACCCAAAGAGAAGTCCAAGAACTTAAGATGACAAAGATAAGTAAGAAATCTTCAGGCCAACAGTGTAAAGACTTCAAATGCCTACTTTAATAAACAACTTAGAGAACATCTTTGCAATTGGAATCAACAGAGTCGAAGAGAGGAGGATTTCGGGTCAGGGTAGCTTGTTCGAAGGCATAAGCAATCTCTATCAAACTAGGCTCTGTTCCTTTAAGTCCTCCAAAACACATCCCAAATGGCATACCATCAGTGTCATATCCAGCTGGGACAGTGATTGCAGGATACCCTCCAATTGCAAGCACAGGTGAAACATCCGAACCCAATGTCACTATTGCGTCCAACTCGTTCTCCAACATCAACTTCTCAAACCCATCTTGAGAAAGTTTCTTCATCATCTCGACTGCCTCCTTCTCTTCCTCTCCGATCCCATTTGTTAAGTCTGCAGCAAGAAAAATTTCTTGACCAAACTCTTCAATTCTTTCCTACAATGACCACCATAGCTCATTCAAAAGGCGCATTGATGCAAACAGAGTACGGCATGTTTGGTGATGTAGATTAGACAACATCGGACAGTATTAAAGAAGAAAAACAAACTGCCCACTACGTCTAATACCATGTACCAAACATGTATTAAACAGTTTAACATCATATAACATCCATTTGTAGTGACTCACCAAATCAGGATTATTTGTATTGAAGGCTATAATGTCAGCTAGTGACCTCACTGGAGAAGTAGTTAGTTCTTTTAGATATTCATTTATGCCTAGCTTGAACTCGGCCAGCAACGCCAACAACTCGCCACATAGCACTGGGTTCATGATGACATCAATATTCGCTATATCTAGATAATCAACTATTGTCGCACCATGTTTCCTTGAATATCCACAAACACATTCAATGTCATTGAGCAGATATTCTAGTAGAACACAGATAAATTTATGTATATTACCTCAGTGTTTGGAGGTGATCCTCGAACACTTGACTTGCTAAAGATGTATTTGAAAGGTCTACGAATGGTTTTCTTACCGCGCCCAATGTCTTTCCCCTGAGCCCATCTTTATTGAGGAACTGTTTATAGCCACCTGCAGGAATGAACTTGGCTGCTGCTTTTGTTGCTTCAGAGTCTCTTTTATCAAAACCCACAATCGAATCAAGCACATAAGCAGCATCAGAAACTGTCCTACATATGGGCCTGAATTATATCGTTGCAATAATTAACAAGACAAGAATCAGCAACACAAGTAAAAATACTTTCTAATACTCTCCATCTCAAGGAAGAAAGTGCAATAAATTTATTTACCCAATCGTGTCCTGCCGGAGTGAAAGAGGAATAACACCAGCTCGACTAGTGAGTCCTACGGTGGGCTTTATAGCTACGACAGAATTATGATCCCCGGGGCATATGAGGGAGCCATCAGTCTCAGTACCTAACGACACTGTAACCAAATTTGCTGCCACAGATATTGCAGATCCACTACTTGAACCACAAGGGTCTCGCCCTGGTGCATAAGGATTCTGCAATTTTGTTTATAACAGCAAATTTTCATTCACACTAAAAACTGAGCCTTAATCAAAAAACACATTAAGAACTATAGTCAGCCAGCCGAGTCAATAAACAAGTTTAATTGAATGCAGATTTATATGACCTAGCCTAAAAATCCTAATTTTGAGTAACCTAATTCATATAATGAATGCCCAATATACTAACCACAGCAAGCCCACTTCTGGCGGACCATCCATCAGGGATACTAAATGACCGGAAGCCGTACCATTCACTCATACTGGCCTTGCCCAAAATCACAGCGCCATCATTCCTCAGCCGCTCCACCACCCCAGCGTGGCGTGGAACCACCGATCCCAGAAGCGCGTAAGACCCAGCAGTAGTATTAAGCTTGTCTTTGGTAGCTATACTGTCCTTGAGGAGCACTGGTATACCGTGCAAGTCACTTAAAGATCGACGGCTGTCGTTATTTCTCTGCCTCTCCAAATCAGCCTGGTCCGCCTGATGCAATGCGTCAGGATTTACTTCAACGACGCTGCGAAGCACTGGATTAAGGGCTGTGATCCGGTTCAAATAGTAGTCAACTAGTTCGCGGGAAGTGAGCTTTTTTTGGGTGAATGCCAGCTGTATGTCTTTGATGGTGGCTTCTTCTATTCTGAAATCTTGGCCATTGATTGCGTTGGTGATAATCAGGCCTGAAAGTACCAGTAGAAGGCAACATGTTAAAGAGATCATTTTTCCGGTTTGTTCAGTTGATCTTGATTATGGTTGCTTTGAAGGAAAGTCAAACTTTAGACTGACACAGATTAAAAGAAGATGAAGTTGTTGGCCATTTAGCACTAACAACTTCTAGATGATAATATGTGTAATTAAATAATTGGTAAACAGGTTCCAAGTAAATCAAGATTCCACATCGTGCTTGAAAAAGTTCAAGCCCTCGTGTCACGGACCGCAGCTTCATTAAGTCCCGTGACCCTATCGCAGCCGCAGTTTGCCCCAACTTCGACCGCACATTGTAAATATTAGTCCATTTCGAGTTGTAATTTCCATTTCTAAAATAGATAGAAAATAGATAAATTTTAGTATGATTCTTCGGCAAGAAGACGTCTACTCCCGGTACTTAGGTTTTTTTGTTTTATCTATTATAGGGGGTAATAGTCTTTCAAACAAAACTTTCAAGCTTTCTAGTGTTCGCCCCCTGCACTAGCCATTTTGTAATTTCCTGCTTTCCAATTGTAATTTCTCGCTTTCAGTAATCAATGATCAATTTCATTTCAATTGTGTTTCAAGCTTTCTAATATTTTGCAATCAAAATCTCTTTCGTCCCGAGAAAAGGCGGAAGGTAGTCTAGCGGAGCAGACTACTGCCGCACGGTGTCCCTTTCTGTGCTAAGAAGAAAGGCACCCCGTGACACTTGGTATCAGAGCTGCGGCTCAAGACCCTCGATAAGAAAGCTATGGATCCAATTGGATCGAACACCACGGAGGTGGTGGATCCTCCAAAGTTGACTACGAAACAGCGCATGGATGCGCTTGAGATGGTGAATACTCGGTTGGGTTGTGCCATGGATGGCCTCGAGGAGAAGGTCGAGGTGGCCGAGACGGAAATTCGGGAATTACGCATCCAACTGGATGAAAGCCAGAGGGCTAACGCAGCAATGACTGAAGCTGCTGAATTCATACCTGATCTGCAGGATGAGATCGAAGCGTTGAGAGCTCAATTGCTAGTGCTTCAACGCGCGGTTGGCAACGGACAAGCCACCGCACATGAGCCTGTTCATAGACTCAGAATTCCAGAACCGTGTGCGTACGGAGGAGCACGCGATGCTAAAGAAGTTGAGAACTTCTTGTTCGATATGGAACAATACTTTCTTGCGGCTTCGATCCAAGACGAAGCGAGAAAGGTTACTACAGCTACCATGTATCTGAGTGGAGATGCAAAGCTTTGGTGGCGAACGAAGTATGCTGATATTCAGGCCAACAGGGTCCGAATAGATTCTTGGGATCTTCTCAAGGAAGCAATCAGATTTCAATTCTTCCCAGAGAATGTGGAATACGAGGCACGTCGGGCCTTACGAGAACTGAAACACACAAGCTCCATCAGGGAGTATGTGAAAGCCTTTTCAGGACATATGCTGAATATTCGAGATATGTCGGAAAAGGATAAGCTATTTACCTTCATGGAAGGGTTGGAACCGTGGACACGCACGGAACTTCAGAGACAGAAGGTCACTGATTTGAGCACGGCTATGGGAGCTGCCGAATGCTTAAGCGACTATCAACCGGAATCGAGAGAGGATCGACCTTCGGGAAATAGTCAATCTGTTAGAGGTGGAAACAGACCTTACAGATCCAGCTCGAACTCAAATGGGGGAGAGCGTTACTCTCAGAACGGGGGAAGAGCCTATGAAGGCACCCGTCAGAGTAACTCGCAGGGAAACTATCAGAATAGCCGTCAAGGAAACTATAACGGTGCCAGTAGTAGCAACTGGAACAAAGGAAAGGCAATAGAGGGCAGATCTGATGCCACTCCCAAATTGCGATGCTTCTTATGTGAAGGACCACATCGGGTGGCCGAATGTCCTCAGAAACGGATGGTAAATGCATACTGTCAACTAGCAAGTGGTGGCTCGAGTTCAAAGCAAAATACCCCACAAGCTAGCTGTCATGATGAGACCGAATCCGAAGGGGATGAGGATGTAATTGGTGCATTCTCGCATTGGTGCAATACACTATCGCACCGAGCAACTAAAAGGGATGGAGATCCCTCGAAAGAGCCGAAGATTGGAGAATCAAAGGCTCGCACCTGCAGGGTGAAAAGTCTAATGTACATTGATGTGAGGATCAATGGAAAGCCAATCAGGGCTATGGTAGACACTGGTGCTACCCACAACTACCTCGCAAGTTCCGAAGTACAGCGACTCGGACTTGTTCTGGAAAGAGGTAAGGGGAAGGTCAAAGCGATCAACTCCGCTGCTCAACCAATAGCGGGAGTAGCAAAATCTGTGTCGATCAAGATAGGTCCTTTTGAAGGGAGGACAAACTTGTCGACAGTTCAGATGGATGATTTCAAGCTCATTTTGGGATTGGAATTTCTTCGGGACACTAAGACAGTAGTGTTGCCGTATGCTGATTCGTTAATGATGATGGGTAGTAAGCCATTCATCATTCCCACACAAGCTGGGAAAACAAACGGGAAGAGTATCTCAGCCATGCCATTCAGTAAGGGTTTCAGGAGGAATGAACCCTCATTTTTGTGCACCCTTCGAACAGAGGAGATCGAAGAGGCGACTAGCTCTGTCCCGAAACCTGCTAGAAGGTTTATCAAGAAATCCGAGGGCATCATGCCGGATGAGTTACCAAGGGGATTGCCACTGATGAAGGCAATTGATTGTAAGACCGAATGTGTTTCGGGTACCAAACCTCCCACTAGGGCACTATACCGTAAGTCTCAGCCAGAGCTTGAAGAGCTTCGGAAACAACTGGGAGAAAAGTGTGGAAGTGGGACTATCGTCGAGCGTACTTATGCACTACTGAAACGTGCATACTACAGGCCTCAGAGGCAGGATGACAATGCAAGTTATGTGAAAACTTGTCTTGGTTGTCAGCCAGATATAGCGGGTCATCAGAAAAAGGCAGGCTTACTGAAGCCTCTCTCCATCCCGAACAGACCAGTCGAGAGTGTATCGATGGACTACGGTCGTGGATTGCCAACGGTTGAAAGAGACCGCGTATCTAAACATGCAGCTTTCACTACAGCGTCCAAGTATACATCAGCCGAAGAGACAGCTCAACTCTTCTTCAAACCGAATGTCAAATACTGGGGACTGCCTAAGGATATCGTCAGTGATCGAGATTCTCGATTCATTGGCTTACTTTGGACCGAGTTGCTCAAACATCTTGGTTCAACTTTGAGCACAAGTTCAAGTTTTCACCCACAATCTGAGGGACAGACAGAACGCTTCAATTCCGAGCTGAAGGATTCTCTTCAGCACTTTATCTCTGTTTCACAGAAAATTTGGGTAAAACTTCTGGATGCGGCTCAGATGCACTTCACTGCCCAGAAGAGCTCTTCTCCCAAAAAGAGTCCTTTTGAGATCAGTATTGGCCAGCAACCGTTACTTCCTCATACTGTGGACATCACTCAGAAATGGTACAAGCAGTCTGCAGATCTAAAGCAACATGGGATTAAATTGAAAAGATCCGAAAAGAATGTTGCTGAAGAGATTCTTGGCCAGCAAACTACTCAAGTATCAAAGAAATATCTTCAGGAGTACTTGGTCAAATGGAGCGGATGCAACAGCGAGTGAATAATCGGGCAAGCGAAAGACCTTGAAGCCTTCAAACAGTTTATTGAAGTATATCATTTATCGATGGCTCCGAGGACGTCGCCAAAACAAATGGGGGAGAATGTCACGGACCGCAGCTTCATTAAGCCCCGTGACCCTATCGCAGCCGCAGTTTGCCCCAACTTCGGCCGCACATTGTAAATATTAGTCCATTTCGAGTTGTAATTTCCATTTCTAAAATAGATAGAAAATAGATAAATTTTAGTATGATTCTTCGGCAAGAAGACGTCTACTCCCGGTACTTAGGTTTTTTTGTTTTATCTATTATAGGGGGTAATAGTCTTTCAAACAAAACTTTCAAGCTTTCTAGTGTTCGCCCCCTGCACTAGCCATTTGTAATTTCCTGCTTTCCAATTGTAATTTCTCGCTTTCAGTAATCAATGATCAATTTCATTTCAATTGTGTTTCAAGCTTTCTAATATTTGCAATCAAAATCTCTTTCGTCCCGAGAAAAGGCGGAAGGTAGTCTAGCGGAGCAGACTACTGCCGCACGGTGTCCCTTTCTGTGCTAAGAAGGAAGGCACCCCGTGACACTTTGTTTGGATTAGTTAGAAGTCAATTTTTTTTGTAGAATTTAATGAAGGACCAAATCGAGTGGCACGACACCTTTGGATGGCACATTTCTAGTCCATTTTGCACTGGATAATACTATCTAGTATTATTGGAGCTAGAACACTAGTCTAATCGGCATTATTGGAAGGTTGTGCCATGTTCACCCGGTCCATTTTCTCTTAGCTGGATGTGTTAAGAGCTTCGAAAAATGGAGCTGGAGGCTTCGATAGTAACTTGGGCAGTGGTGACATCATTGGTGGTGGAAGCCTTACATGTGGAGGATTAGAAGGTGTGATCGGTGCAGGCACCGGGGTATAGGATCTTGGGCAGAAGGGCATAGGCTGTGCAGGTTGAGAAAGCAAAGGATCCACTGTACATTTCCATGTCAAACATCCTGAACATTAATCTTAGATAACCAGCTGGACCATCAGCCGCCCGTACACGTCCCTTGCCCACTGCTCCAAGCCTTCGCATAACGACTTTAGTCCGGAGCACTGTCGAATTTCATGGCATAGTTTCCCAACCAATTTGTTGTTTTTTCTCTCCACAGTAAATTTTTTCGTCACGACATGCCATTTCCACTTTAATTCGTCACATTGTTTTCAGCTTATTGACTTATAATTCAAACAAATCAATAATGGAATTAATGCAATTGAGAAATGGAAAAATGCAACAAAAATATGTCGATGTTACCATATAAAGGATAATCATAAAGGGATATTTAGCCATCTTTGCATTGGTCACAAAAAACAGTGCCTGTGACCATAGCATCTCCATAAGCTCCATGAATGGCTGCTGCAACAATGAGAAAAGCTGTAAAGGAAAGCTTTTGCGAATAATCCATGATATCTGCTGTGAACAAAACAACAGGCAAAAGACTATTAAGAAGAGAAGTGTAAAGAGAATTCTTGATGTAAATGAATGTGAATAAGGAATAATTTTAAGTAGAAAAGTAAAGCAGTTCTGTGCTGCAATATCAACTGTCTCCATTTAAGAGGAACTGAAGTGCTTTCGAAATACAGAAGGGACGTACGGGATCGCATTACAGGCTGCTTAATTGATTAACAAGTGTTCTTACTAGATTGAATTGCCAATGAAAAGCAACACAACTATTATTAATGACATGCTTCTCAGGATTGTTCTTGTCTAAAGATTGATCTGTGCTCATCGATCTTTTCCAGCTCTTTAAAACGCATAAATAGTATGAAACTAAAATTTCTGCAAGAACAAGGGACTTATTAGTCATTAATCCTATACATGATCAAGAGAAACCATACCTAATGGTAGCGTTAAGAAAGTAGTTTAGATGCAAATCGAATGTGCTTATAGAGGTTCTAATTGCATGAGCAGCGAAACTTTTGTGAACATTTCACAAATTGATAATTCCATTAATAAAATTTTAATTAAGAATAGGTTGGACAGCAAGAGCTCGAGTTTTTTTCCACTTTCTGCAAGCGAATCCAGCTAGCTTAGGAACTCATTTGACAAGATTTTTAAAAAGTCAAAAAGTACTTTTAAGACTAAAAAATTGTTTTTCAATAAGGTTTTTAAGAGTGCTTTGTATTGCTAGAATTTTTTTAAAAAGAAACTAGCATATAGTACTTATTTCAGAAAGTTCTTTAGGAAACATAAGCAAAATAAAAAACGCTGTCAAAGGGGCTCTAGATAAACAAACTAAACTCCTGGCCATATTCTTTAAGCAAAAAAGGGAAGATAGTGCTATTACTAAGACTGAATATTTTGGAAGTTGACATAATGAATGTTGTCGTACCTAGGGCTGGGCGCGGGTAGGTTCAGTTCGGTTTCAATTTTTTTTGTTCCAAAAATTTTCGGGTATTTAGTAAATGGAACAGTCGGTTCCAAATAAAATTCTGGAACCGTTCAGGTTCGATTCTGTTCGATTCCGTACTATGATTAAATTTTTTAACATTGAGAATAACACTACATAAATACACTTAAAAGTAGATACTAATACTAATAACAAAAAGTAAATATAAATACCAAGTTCAATATTTACTTTTACAAATTAACTTAATCTAATTTAATAACATATAAATAACCCCTCATCCAATACAAATATCAAAAAGTAAATACTACTAATAAAAATTTGATTCTTATTCGATTTTTCGATTCTTGGTCTAAAATCGAGAACCGAACCAAACTCGTCGGTTCTCGATTCAGAGACCCATTCGAATTTTTAATTTTAGAAGAACCGATCGATTCGGTTCCGGTTCGATCTTTTTGCACAACCCTAATTGTACCACCCTCAAAATTCTGAGCAAACCTCGATATTGTTTAGCTAGCCGCTTGATTTTGCTTACATTCATGTACTCTGAAGAGAAGAACTCTGCAAGAACAGTGCAGGGGAAAGATTTTTCATTCACTTATGCTATTTTTGTATAATCCCATTTGAATTGTACGGAGTTCTAAAAAGCTAATTATGAGTAATTAAATAAGCTAGTCACATTAAGGTTACATTGATCGTCCACATAGCCTAGCAATATAGCAAATGTATCATGAACCCATAAAACTCCATAACATTGAGAATTCACAATATTAAAGAGCGTTTATCAACTTAAAAAAAGGGAAAGAGCGGTATCATGGTAACAATACCCAGTACAAGCAAGACGTTTAGGCCTTCAAAAATATTCCCACCTGTAAATCTACCAAAAATGCCTCTCATGTTGTGCATCAAAATAACTTTAGCGAACAAAATTCTTGGACAGAAAACAGTAAATTTGAAATCTCAATCAAGACGTTATGCCCCATTCACTACAAAGGCAGCATCATATCTGTGGATCTCTATCTTCAGTTTCCTCAGCAGATCCATCTTCAGTTTCCTCAGTTGGTTCATTTTCAGTTCCCTCAGCACTATTAGCAGAAGAAGGTAATAATAATTATAACGACAGCAAATGAAGGTTTCAAGCATATAAAATAGACAGTAAGAACATGCATACAAGATTCATAGTAATGTCAATACAAAAAATTTTGTCCAACATGCCAAAAACACCTATTGCATCTCTTGCCATAATAAAATGCATAAATCCATTTACTTTATTAAAACAAAAAAATTAGTTAAACATCAATACAAAAATGTATTTCAACCAGAAGTATGCCTACAAGCACGAGCAAAGTACAAACGTCTACAATAACAAAAGAGTGGGTCTCTTCAATCCGGTATCTGTGGCACAAGGTAAGAAAGGTTTTAGATGCCTTGTTCATTCTAACCAAAAACGGCCCAAAAAGAAGAAAAAACAGACAAAATGAACTGAAATTGACCGAAAACTGAATAGCAGAATCAGTGTAATGGATGAAATAATAGAAAAGGAGAGGCGACATAAATAGAGAGGAAAATATGATACAAGTTATTGATGGTGTTCAAATGGTGAACAAAGTGGTATTATTAGAAAGAAAAAAATTGAAAATGCATACACTAACACAACCACAAATTAATAGGATTACCAATTTGTAGGTAATAGAGCAAACTCAAACCAGATAAAAGGTCCAAGCAAATATATAACTTCTCTAAAAAGAAAACACAAGTTGCTTGTGTTTGAAGAAAGTACAGGAAAAGAGGGTTAGAATGTTTACAGTATCTGCAAGTTCTGGGAAAGACCCAATTTTCCAAGAAATGATTTAGACCAACCAAAACCAATCGATTCAGTAAGGCTAAAAATAATGACAAATTTTTTAACATTTGACATACACAGAAAACAAGCACAAAAAATATTCACGTATTTCATTAAGGACGAGTAGTTTCAACAAGAGCCAAATTAAAGTAAGAAACAAATTCAATCATGTTATTAACATTTCAAACCATTCAGTTCTTAATCAAAAGACAGTATTTTTCACAATTTATGTAATTTCAGAACCTAATTTACCAACCTCTGGGGACGAGAATCAGCAGACTCCGACTTCCTCCAAGTCCTCTCCTCCTGCTGCAACCTGTCCCTCCCATTACCGCTCCAAAAATTTCTCTTCCCGGCTGCCTGGCCATCAGGGGACTCAGTACCAACCTCCTTAATTTTCGTAGTCTCGAGCTTCTCCCCAATTTCCTTCCAATCTTGCCCCTTCTCCTTCAAAACCTCTTCTCTTGGCCTTGCCTCTCCGAATGGATTATTACCCTTTGACTTCACCCCATTCTCACCCTTCTGGCCCTCACCCACAGGCAGTGTCCTTGGTTGCAAATTTAACCTCGGCCTGCTACCAATCCCACCGCTCCCATCCTCTCTTTTCCTAGCCCATGCCTCAGAATCTCCACCGATAGATTCAACGCCCCCTCTTCTTTCCCTCAAACTATCAAATGCTCCGCCAATTTTTGGGCCATCTTCCTTTTTCTTTACCCAACTATCTGTATCTGCACCACCGTTATTGGACTCCAATCCAAAGCTCCCTCTTCTATCATATCTACGAGGTTCAGACGGCACAAAAGCCTTATTGGAGCCCCAATTATCAGATTCATCAGCCTTGGACTGCGAATCCGAGAAAAAACCTCCTCTTTCTCCTCTCTCCCTTCTCTCGAATCCATTACCAACCGTTGATTTCTTCCCCGCAGCCCAATTATCGGTCTCATCAGCGCGCGAAGACCCAAACTCCCCGTTCGAGTCCCTATTAAAGCTTCCCTGGCGACGCGGCTGTTCATCCCTTGACGGCCGTTCGTTGTAAGAGCCGTAAGATTTGAAGCCGCCACCTAGCTTATTACGATCGAGCTCCTCAGCAGAGCGCTGTCGAGGGGCGGTGGGAAGGGACATCATTTCATCGGGGGTTAGTCCCTTGGCAACGATCGGCTGAGACGGCTTGTAAGTTGTGAATTCCTGAAGGGACAGAGTTTGGGCCTTCTTCTTCTTGGTCTTGGTGGAGGCCGCCGCCGCCAAGGATGGAAAATCCGCTGTATCACCGCCGCCGCTTGAATTGTCGTTCACATAGTCTTGTTTGTGTTCTTGGAGGAGCTCCGACTCATTCTCCTCCGCATCCAAAGCCCATGCGCCGGGTTTAGCCCACGCACTCACTGTTGCCGCCATTGTTGTTTCTCTTTCTCCCTCTGGAACTTGTGCAAATGCGTAGGTTTTGCGATTATTTGCGTTCGTTGGAAGCGAAGGATTTGGTTATATACACTAAAAAACACACCCGCACTACTGGATTTGATCCAACGGTGTCAGGTTATTGATCTGATAGGGATATATTCGACGGCTGAGGTGTATTTTATATCCGGGGTGATTTTGTGAGAATTATTCAATTAAGGAAAGACAACGTTCACCGCACAATTAACGTACGAATTATTATTTTACATTAATTCAACTTTTCACTCAGTTAGGGTGAGTTTGAATGCCACCAAGAAATAATAAGAAAAAATAATTAATTATTTAAAATTTATTTGTATGAAACTTATTAATTAAATATGTTTGATTAATTTAGTTTTCACCTAAAAAATATTATACTTATCTATTTTTTATTGGTGGATAAATGAGAGAAAATTATAGTGAATTGTATAGAAAATATTATACTTCTCTATTTTTTATTGATGAGTAAATGAGAAATATGAGGTAGATAAGTGGGTGAGAGACAGTGAATTGCCTGAAAAATAAAAACCTACTCAAAAAAATTATTTTCCATGTTTTTTAGAAAAATATATTTACGTAACCAAAAGTTGAAAAATATATTCCATGAAAAAAAAAATGTTAAATCAAACGTCCCAAAAGTAAGAATTTTGATGTAAAATGAACATTTTTCATGAAAAGTAAAGTCAATCAAACGTGCCCATCAAATAAGTCACATATTTGCTAATACATGTTAATCAATTGAGCCTTTCATGAACATTTTTATTTAGATTTTCTTCAAAGCACAAGATCAATCAACCAAAAAAACAAAGAACTATCTATAATTTGAAGTTCAATTCATCACCATACCATAAAATTGACGCGTCCTATCTCGAATAAGTTGAATAGACCTATCTTTATCGAATCATCTAACAAAAAGGTGAAAGAAATTTGACAGAATAAGATTCTAAAAGGAAAACTTTCAATTCTCGAAAGAAAAGGAAAGAAGAATCTATGTAAATCCCAATCCTGAAAGTTCGTCTAAATTGTGTAAGCAAATAATTTCTGTTCAATATCGGTCCAAAAGACAGTTATTGATGGAGTATTTTTGCCGTGTTGTGCAAAAGTTTCTCAGTAGGAGTCTAAAAAAATTGTTGCCGGTAAGTCAGAGATATATTTCAGTGGCATTGTTCGAGAGAATGGGGAAAGATTATGGGTTTTTCAGAAATATGGATTCTTTGAAGTTGATGTGCTGGAAAAATGGTTGAGATGAGTAATGTTTTGATTAATGGCTGGTGCGTTGATGGAGGATTGGATGAAGCAAAAAGATCGGCTGGTGAGACGTAACAACGCGATTTTAGATTGCATTTGTCAGTTGTGTAGGGAAAAGGATCCGTTAAGCTGTGGCATTTTATGCTCAATGTTTTTATCAATTGGTTCCCAGAAACCAACATCAACTTACTGACATAGCCACATTTTGAACTAGAAGATGAGCAATCAAATTACAAAAATGAGTGCTCCAGAGCTAATAAAAAAATTGGTTGTGGCGCTTGTTTATTCAAAGCTTTCCTAGGTAAATATTTGCATGGCAAACATCTCAAAGTATTAGTCTGTTTTTAGATGAAGGATATTATAGCATGAACACTTAGCAGGTTAAGCAGCTCTAAGGTTTTTCATATTCGGTGGAAGGAAGGCAAACATGGGGAGGCTAATAGGATGGCTAAAGTAGCAACAAACCAAGCCTTACTCTCAATAAACCTGAGAGTCAACTACATAATTCCTTTCTCTATCCCATTCAATTCATCACAACTTTCATTGGAAGATCAGATGCAACTAAATCTTTCACAACCACAAATTGACATCAAGCTTATTTTGGTAGAAGGAGAAAAAGAAAAAACAACATTATAATTCTTTCGGGTCAGCTACATGGATCCTCCTTTTCCAGCCAGCTCCATCAAGGATGATCACCAAAGTTAAACCCCCAAGATTCACATCCTTTATGATTTTAGTATTCTACCTATCCAAAGTTTTGAAAATATTAGTCTCATCATTTTTCACAACCGAAGTTTGAAACTGATATGATAGTTGCATGACCAAAATCTCAAGTCTATGATTATATGACGCCCTCAGATCAGAAGCTTAGTGCTCCCAGAAATGGACGACTACACAACAGTTCATCTTTAACTATACCTGGAGAAGTTGCCTGATCCTCTTCTCTTGTCATGTGAAGTATGCCTGTTCCTCAAAGCACGGCGACAAATCCACATATCTTAGACAATATGCTACTCACATTTTGACCTGACCAATCCTGCAGAACAAGTATGTGATGACATTGATAGGTCACCACCTTCTGTTATGAGAGCAATGAGGATGAGATACAACTTCGAGTGAATGGGGGTACCTTTAACATAATAGCACTTGCAATGATAGTCAGAGTTGCAAACATCACATAATATATTGGAGAAACAATTGCCGCATTGAAAGTGTCAAGTGCCTGAACAAATGACATACAGATTGGTAGTTGAAAGAGAGAAACAAATGATTCAGGAAAACTGAAAAATCTAGTAGTTAACAGTCAATAGAACCATCATGTAGATCAATCGCCCTAATCGTCCACCCTTAATATGGTTGGTCTTGAAATAAGAAAAGAAATTTCGAAAGCATCACAAACAATCATGTTATGTACACAAGTTCCTTAAATTCAATTGTCCAAGGCCACATTTGATGAAAGTTCTTCTAGTGGAAATCGTTATCTCAATGTGAGTGATGGAATGTATGGATATCAGTTTCCTTAGTGATATAATGAAAATTGTTTGTCTGCCTTCAGAAATCATAGTTATAAATGTATGTCTTCTAACCTATTTCTGGTTTGACTAATATCACAAAAACTTAATTTAGCTGGGCATAGTTCGGTTATGGAAATGACCTCCCTCAGCCTATTAAGATGTCCATCATTCTTGAGACCTGCAGTAATCAAATGCCCAACAATGATTCATACTCAATTAAGTACCCCAAGTGGTGATTGTGATCCGAATAAAATACTCATTTTTAATCTAAATTACTGCAATGCAAATGGAACGTGATGGTCATTGGAGGAAAACTCGCATGAAGAAGAAAAAATTTAACCTCACATGATAGGAGGAATAAAGACATAAATGCTAGATGAGCATACCCTTTCTCTGCACAGTGGCATGCTAATGGCAGTGAGAAAGGTATGGAACAACAAATCATGGCATAATATAAGCCTACGGAACATAAAGTGAGAGACCATTGCCCGCACACATTGGAAATGAAAATGTTACTTGCTCATGCTAATGGCAGTGAGAAAGGTACGGAACTACTAGTGTTTTTCTCCCACTAAAGACAACCAAAAAACCCACAACTTATACCTCCAACTCCCAACAACCAACATGGCTGGTGGCACAACACATGGCTTCAAAGAGTCAAAGACACAGGATCTTATCCATGAAACCATTAGATAGGTTCTATATTTTTGGGAAAAAATTCTGAAATTATAAATGTTACAAAAAACAAAATAAAATAAATCTAGCTTTTTCTAAAGGAAACTTCCGATTTCCATGTATGTTTATATGTATTCCTAGAATTGTCTAATAAATAACCAAAGTTGTACTGCAAAGTACTCAGAGCACAACCCATGCTGAGAAACAGAACACCGAAAAGCTGAACCATTTGGCCATTAACTCACCCCTGAAATTGTTTTCAGCTTCTCCAACCAAAGAACAGCACGAGCAACCTCAACCTCTGGGTGTAAAATCAACCTGCCTCCCTTTCCTCCCAATCACCCCTTATTAATATAAACACCTTTGCACATCTATCAAACTTATAGTCGACAGCACATCCCAGTGATATTGCATTAGCAACTATACCAGGTGGGCACCACACCAAACTCATTTCACAGAAAAACAAGGACATCATTCATGCTCCAACAATGATTAGATTCATTTCTGAAACCTGAATACTCACATATATAAGCACAATATGCACATATAACATGGTAAATATTTTGGTGAAAGGCAGAGAATAGAA
Source organism: Fraxinus quadrangulata (assembly GCA_903798255.1). Taxonomy (NCBI): domain Eukaryota; kingdom Viridiplantae; phylum Streptophyta; class Magnoliopsida; order Lamiales; family Oleaceae; genus Fraxinus; species Fraxinus quadrangulata. Next base: position 20,440 of record CAIGRB010001230.1, on the reverse strand, counting down.
GGGCAAACATTTTCCTAATCCAACACCTGAAAACACCAAAAATTTACCATGAATCTTAATAAAAATAAGACTACCTTGTTGAGATAATTACCTGTGCAATCACATATATTACTGCAACTGAAAAGAAAAACCAAGTCGGGGGATATCCAATTTGATTGATGCCCTCCAGTGTAAGCTTTATTGCAATACCAATTGCCTTTATACTGACCACCTACATGGCAACATGAAAAATAGAAAGCCAGTATGAGATAGAAGTTCTCCATCAAATACTAGATATGTTTGTCTGCCCATAGAGAGGCTTGAAATGCAGAATCAGAGCTAGAATTATTGACACTGTATCTGCTACATAAATCAGAAATGATGTAGACAGAAGCAATGAGAAGAAATGAGCTGTGGTCTAACAACAATATATATTGACACAAAATATGAAAAGAAAAGAAAATGCAGAAGAAAGAGGTGGGAACCTGGTTGAGTAGCCAAAATCCAGATATCTTGTACGGAAGTTGGCATTAATTACTACCGATCCTACCAGCTACAATGCAATACACACATCCCCGCATACCCATCTGTCACAGCCCCTCCTTCAACATAAAGTGTGCCATAATAGCACTATCAGATTCATGAAAAAGGTTAGTTGTGTAAATATTATCATAGCTAGTTATCACATTCAATTGCAGTCAAAGAACATACCTAACAATTATACTCAATCCACCAAGAGGGGTCACAAGAACAGCAGGAGCGTAAATATAAGCTACAAAATTTGTTACTTGTCCAACAATCACTGCATGCAAAGGCAATTAGCCAGTTACTAATATAGAGTCTGAAAGATTTTTTCCGCAGGTAATCAGAACGGAGCAACTGTTATGAACATAATCCACAACTTACTTATAATCATGCCAGTCCACCAGAGTGGTTCCAGCAAGTAAGTGTAGCCTCCAAAACCTGCATAAAAGATTCAAATGGAATTACAAAGGCTGAAAGTGTGTATACACACACGCACACAAGAAATGGAGGTTGTATATAAAGACTAAAAAATATATACACAACAAAGGACAAGGGTCCTTTTAAGGGGAGGGGGTATATCCTGACAATCAAGTCACCTTCAAGCCAATAGATAGATCAAAACAAATAAAATCCTTAATTAGGTTGCTATTGAGGTGGTAAAAAAATGTCAATCATAATTCCTCTTCCCTTACACAAAACAGGTCAAGAACCATGAAAACAAGTTTCCTGCCAGTCAATCTATATAATTGATACCACTCAAGCTTGACAAGCAAATGTGTGAGCTGAGACCAAGCATTTTAAGACAGTAAGAAGGTAAGCAAAGCAAAGAATTGGACCCAGTCACGCCACTTTGGAGCAGATGAAAAGAAAGTTATTTGATGACTCTGAAGGGAATTATTGATGTTTAATCAGAAGTGCTCAATTTTTTTGGTGGGACATGCTATATCATTTCAAATATCCTGCATGGACTCCCAAATTGCAGCAGCTTGTTCATCCTTGGGTTTTGTGCAGTTCTCACAAGTCACAACTTCAGTCCCAGATGAATTTTTGGGATTAACTACCCTATTATAAAGATTTCATGTTAAGAGAATAAAACCCTCCATATGGGGGGTGACCGTAGTTTCCAATACACATACCCATTGGCATTTCCAATTTTCCAATGGTAATAAAGACACCAGCACAAACACCCCATCGAAACATGAACTTTCAAATACCTAAAACTCTGCCAACCAAAGCTCATATTCAAACACCCATCAATTGCATGAAAATGAGATCACTCTTATTTGTGATTCAAGTCTCATAATTGACAGGCATAATCTATCATTGCACTTGCTCATTTAAAGCTCAATAGTGTGCTAAAATATAAAATCACAGCACAAAGTCCAAAAATTGAATTTCTCAGCCACTCATCTTCAAAGATTGACCTTGATAGCACTATTTCTATCCCAGCACACTAAAACCATCCACGATCTATTTTCTTATCTCACCATAGCAATTCAACAGATTGTACGGTAGCATCAACTACCAAATCAGAATGCTTGGGTTAATCATTATTTATTTGATAGTTTTGTACAGTAATTCCTATATGCATGAAATTTGTACAGTAATTCCTATATGCATGAAAAAGGGAAATGCTTATAATTCAAAACAAAAAATAGATCAGTAACGAGGCTAATATATTCCCCCTGGAGACAATCAGTTGTTTCCCTTGAAATGAATAAACATATACTGGCTCCATGAAGCAGAGATCTACCTAACTACTCAAAAAAAAAAAAACTAGAAAACAACCAAAAAGGAAAAAGACAAAGATTGGATATTCCCCACCTGCTCGAGCAACACCAGCAGCAGCACTCCTGATACCTTTCTTTTTCAAGATGAAGCTCGCCCCAATGAACAAGCTCGACACCATTGCCAGTATTAGCCCTCTCGTATTATCCGGCGCCCCCATGTCTCTCCCTTTTATCTTTCTTCTCTACAGTAAATACTACATACACCAGTTACATGAACTACAACACTGTTAAATCTATTGAGTTTTGTTTTAGTATATACATGTTACATCTACTTTCGCTTCATTCGTTTTAGCTTGTAGTTTATTTTACCTGTGCTCGACTTCCTCCTCTTCTTCATCCTCATCGTCCTCCCCACTTCATCATCTTCATCTTAATCATCACTACATTCATTGACATTAGTCTTGGGATTAGCCGCATTGTAAGTCTTTATTTTCATTGAATAAAAAATGTATATTTATCTTAAACATATGTTTAAAGAGATAGTTAAGCGCTTCACTTAATGTCTTTATTATTGCTAGTAGAGAATCGTCGAGTCTATTTATCTTAAACATATGTTTAAAGAGATAGTTAAGCGCTTCACTTAATGTCTTTATTCTTGCTAGTAGAGAATCGTCGAGTCCCAAGGCTCATGGCAATGAAGGGAATGACCGCGAGGATGAAGTTGATGACCATTAATTGTTGTTATATTTGTTTATTGGTATCATAATTAAAATGTATATGGGTTTTAGTTTACTTGGTCATGAAGGGGAAAAAAAAATGTTCTTTTACCCTATCAGGCTTACAGATAATTATGGTATATTTCCACAATTATGCAAACTTGATATCTAAATCCATTGGAAAATCACCAAATTTTGAGTGAAAAGGTGTTGCATTAGTGACCGCCAAACTAAAGCCTATACGTTAAATTGATTAGATGTACATGACAGACTAGTTTCCTTGTTAACTATGCATTAAGTTCCAAACAATCTATGTAGTCTATCAAGTTTGTTTGTTTGTTTGGCTGATTCATTCATTTGTTGACCAAACTTGAGTCTAACGTCTCTTTCTCAAAAATATATAATATAGAACTCTGTACTCCTAGTCTTCTTTGATATCCCTCAATTAGCCACCATCTTGATGTGGAGACTTAAAAAGGTCGAAGACTCCTTTTTCACTTGTGCCTGATCCCAATTCACACAGTGATTCAATTTCATAATAGAGTTTTGCTCCATTTTATCACACAAATTATGCTGCCCTTTTGATCCATTTGTCGAGTACTCCATGTAGCAGTCACCAAGCTCGCCCTATTCGCCCTTTATTACATCATTTTCTACAAATTACAATTCTGACCTTAAAGTTTACAAATTGTTCAAATGGTCCCTGAGGTTTTAAAGTCCGGCATATCAGTCCATGAACTTTTAGACAGCGAAGCATATTGATTCCTGAAGTATAGAATTAATGCAAAAGGGTCCCTGAGTTATTAGTAATCTGTAAATTGATACCTGAAGTTTCTAGAGGTTGCAAATTTGTCCTGGGATTTTAAGTGTTGTTCAAATCTATCCCTGAAATTTAGAAAACTCGATATCAGTTCCCACAAAATCTATGCTTTAAATTAGTCCCTGTGCTTTCCTTTTTCCGGTGAAACCACATTTGTAGCCCAATATCATGAGCGTAAGGGGAAGTGGGTTGTGTAATAGTTGGGTCCTAATAAAAGACACACGGTCCACTAAATCACTGCCCAAAGGAGCCACATTATTATCATGTTCAGTAGCCCCAATTTTCCATCAACAATAACAGAGACCCTTCTGGCAATGGCTAAGTTTGCTCCTTCGGCCAAACCCAATCCAGTTTTGCCCAATTCAGCCCCGCATCAAGGCTAGAATTCGACCCAACTGGGGGCCTAAAACTAGACTTATTCCCAAGAGTCGGCTCAACGGCTAATCCAATTGCAGTCAAGCCTTAATCCTAGCTACAATAAATAACCAAAGTGCTGCTAGTGGGCTTTCCAAGTATAACAATTTGGATTCATGGTAAGCCTTGATTTCATTTGTGCAGAAATGATGCATTATGTTTCTAGGCATGTGTTAAAAGAGCTTGTTGAACGTTTGCCAGTGACAAATTGCCTAATCTTGAGCTAATGGCACGAGAATGACAGCGGTTATGAAGATATAATAATAATGATATACAGGGACAAATCGAAGAGTGAGAAGACGAGAACAAGAATGAAAAGGATTGAGAAACGTACATATTTTCATCTCTCTCTTGGTTTGAAATTGTAAAAGGAAAACTTTGTTTATCCCTTGGATTCTGCAGACAAACTAAATCAAGATCTTGCTATTGCATGTTCAAAATCAAGAGAAACGAGGAAAAAAATCTACCTCATTTTCTATTTATAGTTGATTGATGAACTTCTTTTCCTCGTCTTCAATTAATAATATGTTAATACAAAGCAAAAGCTTTCTTTGTGTAGCTTTTTCTCGACATTAATGACAAAAGTGAATAATAATAACCCTCGATTCAAGTAGTACCCTATTCTTGGTTCCACGAACAAACTATCTAACAAAAGAATGTCTAGGCCAGTGTTGAGAATCATGATCCCAATTTCAAGTACAAAATTGCCTTGTTAAAAACCTAAAATTGAATTAATTTACTCCAATATGAAGAACCATAAAAGAAAAAAATTATCAAACAATCAATAGTGTTCATCAACCATAAAAAGTTGCACGAATCTTATTTATGAAGGAAATTCAGATTAAACAGAATAAAATTCAGTCTCTCTCAACCTTCGATAAACACAAGCCCAACAGTAAACTAAATGGTCATAAAAATGAAAACGAAACAGAGAAAGTAGAACTAATTCATAGATCATCATCGGATCTTTGATATAACAACAGATCTTCACTAGATAGATCTAAGAGAGTTGACCACAGTCAGCGACCACAACAGGCTTGGAGGTCCTTCCAGAACCAGATCCGACCTTCTCGATGGCCTTCACAACATCCATTCCCTCAACCACCTGTCCAAAGACCACGTGCTTGCCGTCGAGCCACTGAGTCTTGGCGGTGCAGACGAAAAACTGAGATCCGTTAGTCCCAGGCCCAGAATTAGCCATGGAGAGAATTCCAGGACCCGTGTGCTTCTTCACGAAGTTCTCATCAGCGAATTTAGCGCCGTAGATCGATTCTCCGCCGGTACCGTTCCCTGCGGTGAAGTCTCCACCCTGGCACATGAAATCAGGGATCACACGGTGGAAAGATGATCCTTTGTAGTGCAAAGGCTTTCCGGATCTCCCAACGCCTTTCTCACCGGTGCAAAGGGCACGAAAGTTCTCGGCGGTCCTGGGTACGACATCGGCGAAGAGCTCCATGACAATCCTACCGGCCGGTTGGCCGCCGATCGTCATGTCGAAGTAAACCTTTGGGTTTGCCATTTCTATGAATTTTGTTATTTTTCTCACACAATATTTGTCTACTCGTACTTACTAGGGTTTATGCGGCGAAGAAGTGTATATATAGCAGCTAGTGAAGTGGTTATCCACTGATGAATGATCCTGACCGTTTAATTAGGACACGCGTAGCGATCTGGTAATCAGATTAGGATAAAAGAAGTAACCGTGGTTAAGCTAACTAAAGTTTCTTAACCACGGTTAAGTTTTGAAATTCGGACCATCAAATGGAATATACTTTCATAGGCCAAATCTAACTATTTCCAAAAGTTTGAGGGGCTTTCATCGTTAAATAAAAGAAACATAGGGCCTTCGTCTTACGCTGTACAAGAACATATATACAGTTCGATTATGTGACTGACCTCAATAAACAAATGGAACAATCGCAAAACGGTTTTTGGGATAATTGTTGAATTTCTGCAGATACCACTTGTGTGTTTCTTGGCTGCAAAGGCAAGATTCGCCACTTGCAACGTCATAGCATGAAGCAATTGGTCATAGTATACGACAATGAATATGAATATTCTTTACTCAAAGTAATCAAGACTATCCACTAATAAAAATAGTAACCAAATTTTAACATCTAAACACCCACTAGCAATCACAACTCCAATGTATATAACCTCCAGGTATAAAGAAAATAAATAGAAGCAAATAAGGCCCACATATGCACGAAATTGTTATAGAAGTTATACAAGTCCCGAAAAGCGAAAAGAGGCTTACAATTTCAGCCAGATAATGTGGAGAGGATACATAATCCAACCAGTCACCGTCAGGAATTGAATAGTCATCATCTTGTTCTTCGTTCTCTCTCAATGAGCCCTGGAATTTTTTGGGACAAGAAAATAACTCATTTATAAATAAGCCTTTGGATAAATGTTAGCAATGAAGTCTAGAAATAGTTGTGCAAAGCACATCAGAAATGACCCAAGTATGCGTGAAGAAATAGTACAGTTGAACTAAAAACACATGGGCATGCACATCCAAAGTGATCCCCAATAATTAAGTAGTTGATATTTGGTATTCCCCAACTTAATGCATCACAAATCATGCAATCATGAGTCGACATTTACTGGCAGAGCAACCCATGTCGGTGTCTCTCAGTGGAGAAATCAACATAAAGGCAAGCTAACAGAAACTGTACTTTCACATAAAAAGAACTTAGTTATCCTCTTGTATTGATATTATTTTCTATCAAATGGAAGTGAAAGTAAAGTAAAACACGAGTCACCGTGCAGCTTTTATCCCTTAGATGATAAATAGACTTGGAATCCACATTGTAGAGATAGAATCTAGGTATTGAAAAGGAAAATGCGAATAAATCTTAGAAGAATGGCATGGCAATGGCGTTGATGAATCCAACCCCAAAGGAAAATAACTCAACCAATCCACATATACCACCTAAGGTGCAGGAGAGGATTTAAATGTCCCAACCAATCAAATTTAGCGAATTGCTGTCTATCGTTCCCTTTGATAACAAACTTTGCAACTAAATCGGCCATAAATTTGAAAACCTCCTAGGCATACTTACAGCAAAGTGATAGTGGAGCTGCTGTGTAGAAACTATTTTAAGAAAATTAACTGATCAGATGGAATGATACTTTACTTTTCTTACAAGAGATTGAGGTGTAAAAATAAGGTTTCCAATTGATGTCAACCAACAGGCAAGTGCACACAATTTCAAAATGATGAATGGGTACAGAATTTATATTTATATCATCTAGCTACTTGCTCCAAAAATAACTCACAACGGTTGATCCCACTAAATATGCAAAATCTGAACAATTAACTTATCTAGATACACCAAATGAAGTTTGAAATTTTCTAAACTTGGTTGTGCAGAATTGAAGATTGTTGACAAAAAATATGAGATTGAGAACCAAATAAGGCAGAACTTACAATAGGCCTGTGAGATAGCCAAGAATGTGCATCTAAGCTGAAGGACTATAATTGAATACATATATAGTCTCAAAACGGCGTCGCAATACTTGAGCTTCCATCAGTAAAAGCAGAAATACAGATTGCCAGACCCTATATTTTTGGTCTCTTGAAGATGAATGCAATTTATGCAGGGAAAATACATGTGAAGGTCCCATCAAGATGAATGCGATTTATGCATAATGCCATGTTGTAGCCAGCAGAATATGTCCATATAACTGCCAGAAGTGAGTAAAGAATTTCTGAGGGACTGTGAACTTCTGCAACATAAAGAAACGACGTATTTGCAGTAGTTAATTTGGATAAATAGAAAACCAATTTTCCGGCAACATAGGCTTAAAGAATAAGGAGGATAAACAAACGTAAGTCCAATTATATATTCACCAGCAAGAATGGAATATAAGAAATTTACACTACTGTCTCAATCAGTCAATCAAAATGTACATCGTTTGGAATACATAATATTAATAACATTATCTAATTCAATCACTTTATGCTAATTTAGAAAAGACAATCTTTAGTATAATAAGTAAAAGCAAAGTAACTGTTTATTCTTATTTTCCCTCAATAGGAAATTATTCAAATTCACCAACAGTAACACGTATCAAGCAATTGACTGCAGAAAACACAAAATTGGACAAAAGTACGTCGAATCTCCAAACTAGAAATTCGCTTAGAATACATTGTATAATTAAATATTCAAACAATTTCTCTTAATGCTTCAAATGAAACGTGATAATTTCTTCACTTATCTAGATCTCAATAAAAAACTAAAACTAGCCAAAAATCACGTTAACACTAGCTCTAGCATTGTTAATAATCCGAAAGAGAATCGATGTGATCCGTGAATAGTGCTTACGCGTGAAGAAGAATGCATAGTCTTGCCGCGTTTTGCAAACCCCAAAAATAAATTTTGAAACGCATTGAGCTTGGGTGGTGGTATGCAGGAGAGTAAAATGGGCAGAGTCCCTGCAATCCATGCCGTTCTGAACAGAGTAAGCAAAATCATTATTCAGCTGATTAACAAGTAACTAAACCATTAACAGCGGGTTTAAATTGGATTAGCAAGCCCAAGGTGAAGATGATTAATATATAACGAAATTTTTGCGTATTTTGAGGAACTGGAATTGAATGAGACTGAAGATAATCAAGGATAGAAGAATTTGCTCCTCTTCGGAAAAGGTAAAGGCCGTGAGAGTGGCAATGAGTGAATCTTGAAATCGCAAATTCTGAATAGCACAGATATTTAATATTCAATTTTCATATATAGATTTCTAGTTTAACTTGTAAAAAATCAGATTTTTTATATTTAGTTAAATACTAATTATAAATTTTCATCCCAATCAATTAATTATCCAAATCAAATCTAAAATTCTCTTCCCCGTCCGTTCATTTCTCTCTCTTCCCGTCCATTTCACTCCTCTTCATCTTCTCTTTTCTCCCTCATCGACAACGGTGGCTCTCGTAACCCCTCCCATATCTGCCTACGACATCTTCTCTCTCCTGTGATGCTAAAACACAAATCCAATTTCATTAGTCTCTGTCCTTTCTTTTTTTCTATTATTTTTAAGTGGTGCAGTAGAGGTCTTCTGTGCTATGGAGGTGGTGCGATGGTTGTGTTGTTGTGGATGCGGGTACGGGTGCGGTGCTGTGGGTGTGCGTGGGTACATCGGCGGTTTGTGTGTGCATGGGTGCGGCAGCGATTGCGTGTGTGTGAGTGGGTGATTTTTCGACTTTGATTTTTGTTGGTGGCTATGGCGGATCTTTGCAAACCCCAAAAATAAATTTTGTAACGCATTGAGCTTGGGTGGTGGTATGCAGGAGAGTAAAATGGGCAGAGTCCCTGCAATCCATGCCGTTCTGAACAGAGTAAGCAAAATCATTATTCAGCTGATTAACAAGTAACTAAACATTGGATTAGCAAATCCAAGTGAAGATGATTAATATATAACGAAATTTTTGCGTGTTTTGAGGAACTGGAATTGAATGAGACTGAAGATAATCAAGGATCGAAGAATTTGCTCCTCTTCGGAAAAGGTAAAGGCCGTGAGAGTGGCAATGAGTGAATCTTGAAATCGCAAATTCTGAATAGAGGAAATTACAGCCTCACAGATATTTAATATTCAATTTTCATATATAGATTTCTAGTTTAACTTGTAAAAAATCAGATTTTTTATATTTAACTAAATACTAATTATAAATTTTCATCCCACTCAATTAATTATCCAAATCAAATCTAGAATTATCTTCCCCGTCCGTTCATTTCTCTCTCTTCCCGTCCATTTCACTCCTCTTCATCTCCGTCTTCTCTTTTCTCCCTCATCGGCGACGACAGCTCTCGTAACCCCTCCCATATCTGTCGACGACGTCTTCTCTAAAAAAAATTTCAACATATTTTGTTTATTATTATGAGAATTAATCATGTGATGCTGAAACACAGATTCAATTTCATTTGCTTATGTCCTTTCTTTTTTTTTTTTTTATTATTTTTGAATGGTGGTGCGATGGTTGTGTTGCTGTGGGTGTGCGTGGGAACGACGGCGGTTGGGTGCGTGCGCGTGCGTGCGGCAGCGATTGCGTGTGTGTGAGTGGGTGATTTTTCGATTTTGATTTTTGTTGGTGGCTATGGCGGATCTAGCAACGGTTTTGGTGAGGTTGTGGGGATGGTATATTGTTAGTGTTGGCGTTGATGTTGATTTTGTTCTTGGGAAGTGGTTGTGATGATGGTGTTGGTGTTGGCGGGCAGTAGTGCATTTCTGTAGTGGTGGTGTTGGCGTGGTGGTGCTCTTTTATGTGGTGTTGGTGGTGCTAGTGTTGGCGGCAGAGATGACGGTGGTGTTATGTTGGTGGTAGTCACAAATGATTTGTTGACTGTGACTAATAAGTTGGTTAGTGTGTGACAAATAAGGAATAAATTGTGATCAATAAATATTGTGTGACCATGTAACCAATAAAAGTAATCTGTGACCTATAATTTGATATTTTGTGACCATAAAATAAGTTGTGTGACTTATAAATTTCCTGATTTGTGATCGATGAACAAATTGTGACTTTTAAAATTTTAATTTGTAACTGATGAACTAACTGTGAATTATAAATTTTTTAAAGTGTGACCTTAAAATTTTTTAATTGTGCCCAAATTTCATATATATGTGACCTTTATATATTTATTAATTAAATATATAATTAATTAATTAAATCATAA
>CAIGRB010001208.1:0-23292 GCA_903798255.1 Fraxinus quadrangulata | reverse complement strand
AAGACGTGATGGAGGCCTTAAGATCGAAGGAATTTAATGTTAAAGTGATAAGTCATCACTTGTTAAGTAGGGTGTGTCTCTTTCTAGTTAAATTTTGATTTTGTAACAATCCTTAGATGGTTTGTATGAAATTTAAGGATAATATACTACATATTTGAAGCCTTAAATGAGTGGTAGATGTGGCTAATGCTTAAGGGTGAACGAATAGGCAAGATATGTACCAAGCATGAGGTGGTCTACTAGGATTAAAATCTGATTTTGTACTTATCATTGCATCTACAAATCCACTTTACCTACCCTAAGATCCCAAAATATTTTATAGAGCTAATTCATTAATCGTCCATTCATTACCTACCCGATTGACACAAAATTGTCGACAGATTTCCACGATTTGCACCTCAATGTTTATAATGTCATATATACCTTATCTTATCGTATTGTGATCATGTACTTCATGCCTCATGTCCCAAATGTGTCAACCACTTATCTAGGATTTAAGGTTACCTTGATCAATCGAATGGAGAACTGGCAACTTTGTCGATACTAATTCCGGTCTTTTCAATATTCTCATTACTTAGCAAGTAAATCTCCAACACCCAGATTAATCTTTTTTTATCTACCATAGCTCAACGTAAAATTCACCACCTAGGTTGACGAGTAAAGGGCTAACACCATACCAAGGCTTAAAACCTTAATAATCGAATGCATCATTTTAAGAGAAAGTAATTAATAAAGTTGATGCAAATGACATTATAAATAGTATGAAATGCATGAATCCTATTGCCCAAATTTGATGTAAAGTTTGGGGTATTACAGTGGTGAATTAATTAAGCGACGGTTAAGCAAAATCTTGAATCCCAACCATATTTTCTACCGAATTTCACGCAAGTTTTATGTTTTCTTAATTTGAGTTTTAATTATTTATTATTATTTTCACATCAAAATCTTAATTGTGTATCTTCCATTGTTAGAATTAAATCGATTAGAGTAGTGTAATAGAAAGTAAACATTCTTGGAGAGATCGATAACTCGTACTCAAAATGTCTAATTTTTTTTACCTAAACGCGACTCGTGCACTTGTGATATGTACTTTCACAGTGAACATCATACCCGTTAGTTAATTGACTCTCAACTTGGCCAATAAAAGAATAAGATACATGGTAGATGCTACGTAGAAAGGATATGATGAACATATTGTTGATAACAACCCAAAGGATTTAGATATTGAAAATATGATGAAAAATGACGGAATAGAAGGTTTTGCACAGCAAGAAATACAACATATAACTCAACTATCTTCTTGCCGCTGATGCAGATTCAAGTTTTAGTATCTAACAACTTGAGTCAACTAGTAGACATGTCCATATCTCATATGAGCAAAGGGTTTGGTAAGAAGCACAAGGGGAGTAAAATGGAAATCCCAAAGGAAAGGAAGGTGAATCTTTTTTCTTCTTCAATTACATGACTAATTTATCAAATAGATATGCCCATACAAAATAACCTTTGAAACTACTGAAGTTTTATATAAAGCATTCCCTATAGAGAATTATGTTGACAAACAAGTAAAAGCATTAAAATATATATTAACCTTAGATTTGCAAGCCCGTGAAGAAAAAAACATGGTATGCTCTTTATTCCCATCGATTTACTTTCTTCACCCATGGTTTGAGTCTCTAATCAATTGTGTTAGGTAGGTGGCATAGTTAATTGATGGGTGAATTGCCTTCTTGTTTGCTTGGGTGAAGCGGCTTCTTCTTCGCGAGGTTAAATGTCATCTTCTTCGCTTGGTTATGGTTTCTTATTTCTGTAAATGAAGGGCATTCAAATCAGGTTGGACGGTTTGAGATTTTTTTAACGTATTAAATATGATTATGTAAATAAGTTATTAATGTTTAGTGTATTAATCTAATTTTTGTTGTGAAGATTACACCAAACCATATTTTTTAAGATTTAATTTGAAAAATCAGATCTAAAGTTTTTTTATACAAAACTTAAACATTAATAATATTCAATGTCCTGCATATTCTCATTCTAAATCATACCCATCCAAACCCTAAAAATCCCAAAATCACAAATCACAACCCACTTCTCCCTTCTCTTTTCGGCGACTCTGACGACTCCAGTAGCACCAGTTGACGCACTGTTGCACACGACCCTACGCAATGGCGCCTTGCAGTGGCAAAACCACGACTGGTTCATCTTGCACAAAATCACCGGGGCATCGTCCCCATCATCGTTATAGCATCCACCCCTTCTCTCTCTTTATCACATGGAAGATTACCGCCGCAGACCACTGTAAGAGGCCACCTTGCAAATCCATTCTTTTTCTTCCTTTTTAAATTTTTTTTTATCGATGTCGTGATTGATGATTCGGTGGTGGTAGTGGTGGTGATGGTGTGTTAGTTTTGATATTGTGGTGATTGTATTGCTGTGTGTAGTTGGTGCGGTGATGTGATGTGTGTAGTGGTTGGGTGTTGTAGGTGTGGTGGTGGCATGGTGCTATGGGTGCATTGGTTGGGGCGGCATTGAGGCGTAGCGGTGGCTCTGGTAGTGGTGTTGTAGTTGTTGTGGTGGTGATGAAGTAGTTGTGGTGGTCATGGCAGTGGTCATGGCCATGATGTGGTTGTTGTGGTAGGTTCAGATGGTGTGTGGAGGTGTTGTGGTGGTTGTGGTAGTGATGTTGGCACTCTGGTGTGGCATTGGTGGCACTGGTCATGGGTGGGTTAAGGGTGTTTGTGACCAAGTATTTGATTTATCATGATCAATTATTTGCTTGATTGTGACTAATAAATGAAATGAAATCTAAAAAATGTGATTGTGAACACAAGTTGTGACCGAAAAATAATTTGTGACTAATTAATTTGATCATTTGTGATCGTTAAATAAGTTGTGACTTATTGATTTGTGAGCGATAAATAAACTGTGACGTATAAAATAATTTGTGATCAAATTATATAGAATTGTGACTTTAATACAAGCCCGCCCCTAAGAGCGAAGTGCGAAGTTGGAAGAATCTCTGTTGGTTAGCAAGTAGAGTTGGATTCGATTTGTTGAAAAGCCAAGTTGGGTTGGCACGCGAGCTTTTCAAATTTCTAGACTATATTTAAAGAAAAAATATAATAAATTAAACACAAGAGATACAAATGAAAATACACGCACAAAAATATATACATAGATTATGTTTGTTCATCGGCCAAGAGGTTTAGTACCCACATTATTAATTTTTATGCCGTTAACATTTTCTGTATTTTTTAATTTATCAAATAATAATAATATACTATATATTATAAAAATTAAAAATAACATGCTACGCAATTTTGACTTAAGACTGGTAGAACAAAGTTTCACAAGGCTCGTGAGATCAAATTTTTCTTCATGATGAAAAATGAAGGTTAGAGACTTTGACTTACACGAAATGACCTATGAAAAGTGTTGTATGCTTAATATTGATATTAGTGGGCCAAACATACGTTGCACGTTAATTGGATAATGTTAAAAATAAGTGTGTAACAAAATAAAGAATAAGAATAAGCCCATAAAAATTATATTTACAAACTCAACTTACAAATAAAAACCAATTTGAGGATCATTATCAGATGCAATCCATTCAAAATATGGGTTTATGTTTAAAAAAATATATAGTATCTTAATTCAATCCTGAGAATAGGAAAAATTGTATTAGAGAACTCTCGATGCATTACATGCAATATTATATTAATCTAATCTGACAAAATTCTTCACAAAAAGGAAAATATCATTTTGACACAGTTATAATATTTCAATTATGAGATCTTTGAGGAACTTTTACAAATTGAGTAAAACATCAAAACAGATCAATATCAACTCACCAGTTAATATGTTAATAAGAATGATGACATTAACTATTATTAGTACAATGACATTAAAGCACACATGTCCACACGGGCACGTGTCTCTATACCACACGGAGACACGATGTGTCTCCATTAAGTGTCTCCATGCTTAATGGAGAAACGGTGTCACAATCTGTCTCCGTGCTTAATGGAGACACGGTGCACCATGTCAGACATTTTTTTAAATATAATTCTTCTAAGAATACATGCATAAATAATATGCAACCCCGAAAATCTTAAAAATAATTATTGGAGTTCAATTTTTAGCCTTTAGCCTATACTTTCTCTATCTATTTATCATCTACTTTCACCTCTAATGTAAAATCACTATCTATTACCTTTATTACCAGCCACCATCACCAATGGAACATGATTGCCATCCTCGAAACGACAACCATCATTAATCTCCTCCTAGAATTAATGGTATTATAAAAATGACAATGTATGCCCATTTGTTTTCATAAAGAAAACAAATATTGAATTTGCAATTGTGACAGTTTAATTGAAATTTCTAAAAAGCTCAACAAAACTGCAAATTATTTGAAAAATGAATTTGAGATAAAAGATTTAGGAAAAATCAAATTATGTCTCAAATTGCAAATTGAACATTTTTCAGAAAAATTATTTATTCGTCAATCTACATATACAAAAAGTCTTATAATGCTTTTATATGGATAATGCACATCTATTGGCATTACCTGGGTTGTTCGATCACTTGATATGAAAAATGATCATTTTCGTCTATTTGAAAATGGAGAAAGGGTTCTTGGTCCTAAAGTATCATATCTTAATGTAATTGAAATATTAACTTATCTTGCAAACAACACTCAACCGACATACCTTTTTTCTGTAAATCACCTTGCAAGATATAGCTCTGCACAATACAAAGATATTAGAATGGTGTTAAACATATTTTTCATTACCTAAAGGGTACTATTGATTTGGGATTATTTTATTCTCAAAATTCAGGATCTGTTTTAGTGAGATATGCAAATACATGTTATCTCTTTGACCCAGACGAAGTTAAATCACAAATATGATGCATGTTTACATGTAAAGGAACAGCTATATCATAGAGATCTATGAAACAATCGTTGATAGCAACATTCTCAAATCATTTTGAAATTATTACAATCCATGAAGTAGGTCGAGAATGTGTACGGTTGAGGAACATGACCCATCATATTCAAACATCATGCACATTAATTTCAACAAAAGATAGTCCAACTATTTTATATAAAAATAATGCTGCTTGTATTGCACAACTCAAAGGAGGTTATATCAAAGATAACATGACGAAACATATTTCTCCAAAATTCTTTCATACACACGAGCTTCAGAAAAATGGCAATATCAATAGTCAACAAATTTGTTCAAGTGACAATGTGACTGATTTATTTAAAAAAGTATTAACAACATCTACATTCAAGAAATTGGTTCATAAGATTGGAATGTGTCGACTCAAAGATTTTAATTGATCAACATTAGGGGGAGTAGCTGTACTCTTTTTCCTTCGCTTAAGTTTTATCCAACTGGATTTTTCTAGTAAGATTTTAATGAGGTATCATTTATCTTTAATACTCCAAAATAACTGTACTCTTTTTTCTTCGTTTGATTTTTTTTTGTTCCATTGGATTTTTATCAAACAAGGTTTTAACGGAATAGATATTTTGTAATGTGCCATTCAAGGGAGAGTGTTTTAAATAGTAAGTTTATTGGTAAATGAAAATTGTACCCCTGCAGCCCTAGAAATTATTATCATATGTATCCATATTCCTTTCCTATAAATATAGGATTTTGATTCTCATTATAATACACAAGTCTATTGACTTTTATTCTCTTTTCTATTTTTTTCTCTCTTTTATAACATAATTCGATTAATATTTAAAAATCGGATATTTAAGAACTGGATGAAATCCGGCCAACTAGCCAGTCGAACCGCAAAACAGGCTGACCCACAACTAGTTTTAGCATTTGTGTTTTCTATTAAATTTTTGAAAACAAACTTTTTCACTAGGCCCAAGCTTTAAAGCCCAAATGTTTTAGCTATATCAAAGTGACCAGCCCTTTTATAACCTGTTTCTCTAGTACTTTAATTCAAGGAAAATGCAATGTGTACATTATGGTACACATAGCCGTGTCCATAATGGACACATGTGTCTCCCCTATTGGGGGGATGCCGGTGGGCTAGGCGCCCCTCCAATAGGGAGGACACATGTGTCCATTATGGACACGGCTATGTGTACCATAATGTACACATAGCACAACCCTTAATTCAAAAGAGCTGATGTGGTACTGGAAGAGTTTGTGTTTATTCTTTTCTCCATTTATCAGCCAGGGTACTCCCGCCTCATTATCAGGAGGCTTTTCTTTTGTTAGCTACTGTGAGTCTATGAATAAAAAAATTCCCAAATTATTGCCCCCAATTCGCTTAATGCCTAGCTTTACCTTTCCCAATCCAAAAATCTGTAGCAAGAAAACAAGGTTTAAGTACCATTATTTGGGTTTTAAGATCGACATTCTTGATCTTTGTTAGAATATCTATTTACAATATTTAAAAAGTGTGGATTGAGAGAGAAACTTTTGAAAGACAATAATACCCTCATTAATTTTGTATAATTCCCAATTCATCATTCAATTAAAAAGTTTTATAACATACTATTCAATTATTATTTGAATTTTTAACACAACGTGGGAGGGTTTTGAATGTGAAAAGTTGCTTGTGTATCTCTTTTTTTTTTGGTAAATTAGCAAATTATGCTGCGTAGTTCTAAAAATATTTCGAAATGTTTGAATTTGTGTAACTTCAAGTGTTCGATATTTTCATCTATCTTTACATTGTTTGTTTGGTTTATAAATGATAACAGTAAAGCATATCATATGCTTTTATCAACACTTGAACGTTATTGTTTGGATAACATTGCAATCCTCTTTTTCATTTTGTTCGATTCAAAGTTTGAACAAAGTAATGTGCTAGCCACCAACTTACTGTAACCCTCTTCATGTACTGAGCCTGGGAACTACCTATGGAAAACATTGACGAAGTTCATCTGGTCCAAAAAAATTTAAAGTTGATCAATCAAACACGGACTAATACAAGTACATCTAAATGTATAAAAGGAATAGAGAAATCAAGAGAAAAGTCACATGAGTCCATGTCATTAATAAAGAGGATTCACCTACTAATTTTTATATTATGCCATCAACTGTTACGTTTGGACGAAATTTTATTTTTCGGATGCTTTGAGTTGTGAAGTTTTGAAAAACATATATTTATNTATGGACTAATACAAGTACATTTAAGTGTATAAAATGAATAGAGAAATCAAGAGAAAAGTCATACGAGTCATGTTATTAATAAAGCGATTTCACCTACTAATTTTTATGTTATGACATCATCAACTGTTACGTTTGGACCATATTTTATTTTTGGGATGTTTTATGAGTTGTGAAGTTTTAAAAAACATATATTTATCTAATTGATGCACTAATGGCCAACAAAAATACAATATAAATCGTTGATAAACCTTCAAGAAATATCTTGGACAATTCAAAACTATTTAGTGGAAAAAAATTGTATTTGGAGGAGATTTTTCACCAAATACTACATGTCGTCCTGAGATTAGCAAGACAACAAACAATTAACCAAAATTTGTTTAGATCGTATCTTTGGGAGAAAATGAAAAAGTTGCAACTAAATCAAAATACGCGTGCTCAAAATGACAATCTATTTGCACAATTCTTGATTCAAATTGGTAATGGAGTGGAGTCTTACATAGAGAATAATTTCATCAACTTACCAAAGGCAATTATATGTCGCACTTTCTTGCAGAGTTTCAATTCAAATAACAGAAGTTTTTGGTAAAAGCAAAAAATAAATATTTTGTACTAAGAAGTGTTACTGTAATCAAAATATTATATTTCAATTTATTCAACATTTTCACATTATATACATAATTTCATAAAAAATATATATATATACACATTAATAATTTTAACTTTTCTTTCAAAATGTCAATTACCTTAATTATTTTCAAAAACAGTATTAGTACTTCAAAAATATTACTCATATATTATCCGATACACAAGATGTGCAACGCACGTGCTTAGTACTAGTAATATCAAATGACAGAATAGAGAAAACTACCTTTGTTGGCTGCAAGGCAATCGTTCATCAATAATGACCTGAAACTGGGAGGAAAACCTGGAGTATCTCTTCATCAGCAACATTTACTGAACTTTCTTGTGGATTTGAATCTTGAGCTTTATCAATTGGTGGTATCAGATGTATGCCAGTCTTTCAATGAAATAAATGGCTTTATCAATTGGTGGTATCGATTGATTTCTTGTGCCATACAAGTCATTTTTGAAAAATTAAAAAATTAGCATACTTTTTCAATTTTTTTTGATGAATTTATAGATTAATATTTTATTTATTATTAACAATTCGACACCGATTCGACCTTTCAACCCTTGACTCCTTAGCTTTTCTAGGCCTATGGCTAGGTTTGTTTTTAAAACATTGATAATAGAGGATATTACTTTATTATCTGTTATTCATGTGGATTTAATGTAAATTTCTTGGATCGCCATTTGTTTAATCCTTATGGATAATAAGCAATAATCTTGATTCAAATTCACACACACATCTCGCTGCATATATATAATTGTATATGTGTGTGGTATATGAAATCTCTCTCTCTCTCTCTCTCTCTCTCATGTAGTGGGTGTATGTGTGTAAGTATTGTTAGGAATTGGAGGAAGTGATATGACGCGATATAAAGTATAGATCGCACAAAGAAAAATAAGATTAAAAGAAAGCAAGTAAGAAGAAGAGAATATGCAGAAGAACCGAATACTTTATTAACAACCAATTAATAGAAAGTTACAATTCAGCAACTAAAAGTCTTATAAACTTAATGAAAAACCTAGCATTTATACGAGAACCGTCCAAAACCCTAAAATAAGGAAGTTAGGTCAAAAATTGAGTAAAATTCGAAAAATAAGGAAAACAATCTGCAGCCCGTTGCTCAAGTTTCGAGCAAGGGGCTGTCGCTCAGCGATAAGCGGGTGATCGGATTTCTGCTTCAATGCTGCTCCTCTCGCTCGAGCGTGATTCAAGCGACCGTTCAGCGCTGTCAATCCATATTTTTTCCCTTTTGGACCCTATTTTGACATTTTCAAGCATAGTACTCCAAAACGCAAAACTCTATTCGCACAATTGATAATCAAGAACAAGATGTAAAGGAAGAGCAAACAAGAATAAGAAATTGGTAGAGGAATCGAGTATTTTATTGACAACCAATAGAGAGAAAAATTATAACTTCTGTAACTCAAGGTCTAATAAATTGAATGAAGAGTCTACCATTTATAGGAAACATGTCCAAATCCTAGAATTAACCTAAAATATGTAAAAAAAATCGTGTAAAATTGGAAAATAAGGAAAAAGATCCGCGGCCCGTATAAGTGGGCGACGGACAGCGACAGTCAGATGACAGCTTCTCTGCCCCAATTTTGCTCCTCTTGCTCGAGCGTGAGTCGAGCGACAGTCCAGCGCCATCAATCTGCATTTTTTTCCTTCTTGGACTCTATTTTGACATCTTCAAGCCCAATACTTCACAACGTGAAACCCCAGACCCAATTTGGATCGGATTTGGGTCACAAAACTCAACAATTTCTACCTTGACACAAATTTCAGTGCAACAAACGAAGCACCAAAATTTCTTTACCTGGAAAAATAAGTCCGACTACAGCGAAATACTCTGAACTCTTCAACTTGAACCAAAACTCTCCAACACTCGAAAATATTCTTTCTCTTCTATCATATCCAAACACGGATACAAATGAATCCAACCCCGGGGTTTCCAAAATTCACAATGAATTCAAAATTTACCAAATATGGTCGAAACACACCATGTAGCATAATGACTACTAAATGCTTTAACTGAATACCATTGGCTAGACTTGTCACCTTCAACAACTCCAAAAGCATGCTCATCCAAATCAGCATCCCCGTACCTATTTCCAATGGATCTTTCCGTAGCTGTTGAATACAATAGAACTGCAGACTGTGGTGGCAAAGAAGAATTACCCATATCCCCCAAACTCGACAAAATAGTATTCTCCAAAATATACCCAAATCCAACTCCCAACGGTACTGTACCAAACTGTATATTCACTACGGTACCAAACATGTGCTAATGTTTCTTCACTGATTATATCCATCCTTATAAGATGTATAATTTGGACTTTTTCCGCCCCTCCAATACAACATGGACACCCTTCCAGACCTTCAAAACTCCACCTACACTAGAGAACATATACCCTCTTTATTCCACGGTACTCAACGAGATGATATTCTTCTTCAAGTCTGGAACATGTCGAATATGGCCAAGTATTCTGATTGTTCCATCCATAAACTTTAGTCTAACTCTTCCAATACCAACTACCGGACAAGATTCATTGTTTCCCATAACAACGGCACATTGCGTCACTATTTCATATGATTCAAACAAATCTATATTGGGACTCATATGAAACGCACCAGCTGTATCCAAAATCCACTCTTCATTGGCTTGGATTTCATGTCAGAAATAGTCAAGAGTTCGCCATCACTTACAAAATTCTCTGCGATATTTGCTTCACCTGAAGTATCTGATTGTCTCCCACAATTTGCAGCTGAATTCCCCTTACCATGCACCTTCTCGCCATCCTTCTTGATGTGTCATTTCTTCTTGCAGTAAAAACAGACCATATTGCTGGAATCCATCTTCGACTTACCCCTTCGCCAATCACCACTAATCACAAGAGCTTTATCACCTCTGGAACTAGCTCTTACCAGATGTTTCAGCTTCTCATTTGAGAACAAAGCATCATATGCTTCTTCAATAGAGAGTGTGTCACGACTATACAGAATCATGTCCCTAAACGACGAAAATGAACTAGGCAGGGAGCACAACAGGATTAAGGCCAAGTCATCTTCATCATATTTTACCTCTAACGTCTCCAGATTAGCGAAAATCTCCTTAAACACAGTCAGATGATCTTCCAGTGATCCGCCTTCTGCCATCCATGAGAATAAAGTCCCTACTTCAGATGCAATTTGCTGATTAGACTTTTGGTCATGCACAATTGCTCTAGTTTCAACCACAATACAGCTACTGTCTTCTCATTCAAGACGTCCTAAAGAAAGTTGTTAGATAGATGAATATGAATCTGCGAAAGTGCATTTTGATCCTTCCATTGTTTCTCATTTGTTGTCCAATTTGTGGGCAATTTGTCAAATCTCAACAAAGTATCATCCAAATTCATCTCGGCCAACATAGTTCTCATCTTCACTTTTCACAACGAAAATCTTGTATTGCGATCCAATAGCAAAATATCATACTTCATAGTAGTCATCCATAACAAAAAATCTCAAACAAATCAAATATTTGCTCTGCGGAACTACTGAACCTTAGCTCTGATACTACTTGTTAGGAATTGGAGAAGGTGACATGGCGCAATATGAAGTATAGATCGTATAAAAAATAAGATTAAAAGAAAGCAAGTAAGAAGAAGAGAATAGACAAAAGAACTGAATATTTTATTAACGACTAATGAAGAGAAAATTATAATTCAGCAACTATGGTATTATAAACTGAATGAGGAGCCTAGTATTTATAGGAAAATCGTCCAAAACCCTAAAACAAGAAAGTTATGTCAAAAATCTCGTAAATTTTGAAAAATAAGGAAGGAAATCTGCAGCCCCTCGCTCAAGCTTCTAGCGACAGCCTAGCGATAAATGGGCGATCGGGTTTCTGCTCCAATACTGCTTCTGTCGGTCAATCCATCCTTTTTTTTCCTTATTGGACCATATTTTGACATCTTCAATCCCAATACTCCAAAACGCGAAACCCTAGACTCAATTTGGACCGAATTTGGGTCACAAAACCCAACAAGTATATATGTGCGTGTGTAACATAGGTTCTGTATGTATATGTACATATATATAAATTCTCCAATTCATTCCATATCCCATCATGCATATTGAATTTAAAC
The DNA here is from genome assembly GCA_903798255.1 of Fraxinus quadrangulata. Classification (NCBI taxonomy): domain Eukaryota; kingdom Viridiplantae; phylum Streptophyta; class Magnoliopsida; order Lamiales; family Oleaceae; genus Fraxinus; species Fraxinus quadrangulata. Next base: position 11,380 of record CAIGRB010001208.1, on the reverse strand, counting down.
AGAGTGTAATCACGAACTTGATTATGTTGACAGCGGTAATGCCTAATTAATTTACTACTTTCATTTACTTATTTTCATCGAAGCACTTTGTCTAAAAAGCTGGATTTTCATTTATTGACAATCCATTCCATGTCATTTAAACTAGGTTTATGTTTGCCTACTAATTCAAGGTCTGGATTTTAAATTTAGAAGTCAGTGGTCCTAATTATTTATGAAAGAAAAATAACTTTATCTCTTTGTTTTATATCCACATTTATCACTTAGGTTGTATGAACCTATTTAGTCGTGATGTTATTAGACTGAACCCCTTGCAATGCATATATTGCACACGCTTGTTATTGTCTTTTGTTCCCATTTTTATCATCCATTAATTATATAGTAAAGTAAGTTATTATCTTAACAGTTATTGAACCGGGTGGTACCTATTTAGATTCATGGTGCCTTTTCTACATATAATTTTATAACAATAATAATAAATAGATTAAATTTAATAGAACAATATTATGGATTCATATTCAAAGAGTGAATTTCGTTGTAGTTTTCTAAGTAAATGGTAATGAATTAGGACTTTGGCATGTTGACTTCGTGGACGACTAGGAACATGTCGACTTGCAATTTGAAAAGTAAGTTATTAGGACTCAAGGTAAGTAAATCTCCCATTGTCTTCATGGTGAGATACAATTGTTAAATGTATAAATGCGTTATCTAAATTTTTTATTATATGAACTTGATGTTCAATTATTAAGTTTTTTGTTATCAATGCTTCTTATGGTATATTCATGCAAATTAATGCATCTATAAGCATATATGAAGTTTCAAAGAATAAAAAGTTTCTAAATGTCATGAGTCAAAGAATATTTTTAAAGATATGTATCCCAAATATTTTGTTACGTGGTGTATGTTTATGCTATAAAAGGTGTGAGTGGGAAATGGAGAGTGAGGGATTGGCGCTGACCAATGTTCAATGATAATGTTAATGTTAATCGTTTTGCGGTACTACCGGTAAGACTATTGTGTTTTAAATAATAATTGTTCATTGCATTCTGATTGTTTAGACGACACATCAAGCGAGTTCACGACATCAATGTTAAGTTTTTAAAGAAATGAAAAAAAGGGGATACATATTGAGAAATGCATTTATTTTAAAAATAATTCATGTGCATATCATAAGCATACACAATATGCATGAAATTTGATTATTGGGCATTAACTCAGTCCACGTTATCCTTTCCCACTTTCAGATGATGAAGGCAATGATTCAAGACGACCACTCGTGGTGTGATGGACTCAGTACTAATACATTTAAATATCGACTCCTTTTGGAAAATAAAGTTAACATTTAGCTTTATTGTTTTTCTCTTTCATTTAGGTGCAAAAGTTTTCTACGAGTTATGTTCATAAAATGAAGTCAATGATGTTCATCATATTAAAGAAAATTTTAATCACTTCCACATTTATGATTTTAATAGAAAATTAAATGATAATACTTTCACATCTAGGTATCTAAATTTGGGGGTGTTACACATCTCTATTTCAAATTTTTATTTAATATTGTTTAGTTGGATATATCACATATTTTCGTGGTATTATTTTACCTCTAATCAATTCTACTATATTTAGCAAATTGTATCTTGATTTTAGACGTAAAAAATTGGAAATTATATTACTATTGAGTAAAATGAGATGAGATTTAGAAGTGTAGTTTATTAACTTAAAAGCAAAGAAAATTAATTTTAGTGAATGGTGTGGGGGGAAAATGAAGGGTCCATCTCCTTTGTTTGCCTTAAATAATGAACGAATAATCTTGATTATCTTTTAAGTTGTACCCATCTATGATGCTCATGTGTAACCCCTTCCTTGACACTTTCCTTGTGTCTAGAGGTGGCAATTGAGCTGAGTGCCTCGTCGACTCAACTCATCAAGGCTCAGCCTATGGACGGTTGGGCTCATTTCAAGATGAGCTCAGCTCCATTTTAGATGAGTTGGCTCGTGACTCGCCGAGCCTACAGTGACCAAACGGTGGTCAATTTTTTACTGAACTTTTTTTCTTCTAAAAATACCTCACAGTACAAACGATTTTGTCACACAAGAATCAACTTACTCTCTTCCACTCTCTACAATTTCTTTATTATTCATTATTACATTGAAATATACAATCTATTACAATACACATACATTCTACCATTTTTGTTACATTCAAATTTCAATTCTGTACATTCTCTCAATTATATTCTCTACACTACATTATTGAATTTATATATTTTCATTTTTTATTCGCTACACTACATTCTCTATTACATATACATGGATCCTCTTGATTTTGTTGAGTGTTTGTTCGGTGGCCACTCACATATGACCTCACAATCTGAATTTTCTAATCAATTTGTCGATCTCAACAACATCCTCATCATCGACGATTTGTCGAGAATGGACATTGATGATGCTCGTGGAAGTAGTAATCCAATTGATTTGGATGACATCGATGAAGATGTTGACGAAGCAGAACTACAAATTCTCACTGCAAGAGAAAACGAAAGAGGAAAAAAGCCGCAAAGTGTTGAGAACACTTTAAATTGATTTCGACAAATCATACCATCGATAAAGTCCAAGAGTTTATGGCCATGAGTAAATAATGTCAAACACGATTGGTATGACAAAAGGATATCGGTACTACCCACCTCAATCGTAACTACACCGAATGTACAGCCAAGCATGGGTTTGTTGGTGAATCTCAAACACAACTAGTCTTTGGTACTCTTTCTTCCTATAGCAGTTCTTTAATACTAAGCACATGGATGTCTTCGGAGAAAAGAACTTGTGAAGGAATGGTGGATTTTGTTACTGGTGCTGAGTTACTGCAAAGTATATTGGACAATGACTATTTCACAAAGTTTATGAAAGAATATCTCTAACCAAGGTACGTATGGGTAAGCAAAAACACTCTTTGTAATGAAATACTAGAGTATTTCATTCAAATCAAGAACCAATTGATTAGTGATTTACATAAATATGGCGGTGTTACATCGTTTACAAATTCATGGGAAGGTATAAACAAAAAAATTTAAATAGCAACAACTACACATTACATAGACACATTTTGGATGATGCATAAAAAAATTATTATCGTTAAGATAATTGAATTTTCTCATAATACTAATAATATTTTTGATGCTCTCATTTTAATTATTAGAGAATATTATTGTGAAAATAAAATTTGTTCTTTTACTTTCGACAATGGTAGTATTAACAAGCTTATTATAGATAAATTTTGTAGAGTACTTAATCCTGATTTCGGTAGTTTTTTATTTTATGTTTGTTGTGTGTGTTTTTAATTTAATTATGAAAGATGGTATGCGACGTATTAATGATCAAATTGATAAAATTAGAGATGCACTAGCATATATCACCAAGTAGGAAACAAGCATTTTAATTTATTGGAATTCCTGCAGAATTAGTTAAATATTTTAATCATTAAATGCTTAGGAACGTCAAACCCGTTGATGCTATACAATTTGATTTACTTGACTTTTTGCAAAAGAACGAACGAAAACACCTTGTTGTTTTTACTATTGCAAAAAATCTATTAACACCTCCCATTAGCATTATAGCTTCGAAGTTCGCTTTTAGTACATGGAAGAGAACTTTGTCCGAGGTCAAGTGCCGAATGAAAGAAGATAATTTAGCATTGATGTGCGAAATGATAGTCAAGACGAATATTTTCGAATACAACTATGTACAAGGAAATGCGCATAATCAGGTAAATGATATTTTATTTCGTCATACAATCAAATTTTATAAAACATCATTCTTTTGAGGACAACTTATAAGACTTGATAGTTCGAGATGAGTCACCGATCGATATTCATTCATCGCTTTGCAAGATGCCTCATCATATATGATGTTGTATTACAACTACATGTATCTTTAGAGAGCTCATTATGCATCTGCTTCAACTAAATCTCAATTGTATTTATCTTTTGAGAGCTCATTATACCCTTACTTTAACTATATTTCAATTGCATCTATCTTCGGAGAGCTTACCGCTCTTCTACATCAATTGCACTTCAATCAAATGTGCTTTGCCAGTCAAAGATTCTACTAAGTGCACCCACTTAGTCGAGTTTATATTCTCCTAAGTACACCAACTTAGTCGAGTTTCTACTCATTATCCCTTCCATGGATGAATCATCTACAATAGACGAAGCCCTCGACGAGGTATTGACATCCCCATGGGGTCACCTCTAACAAGGATGTCCACATTGATCGACAAAGCGTGTGACACCCCCACAAGGGTTGCCTCTGATTCCATCGAAAATAATGCTCTCCATGGATGAACCATTCAACGTATAGGAAGCCCTGAAGAGGTGCGGACATCCCCACGGGGTCACTTCTTCCAAGGATATTTACTTTGATCGGCGAGGCATGTGACACCCCTATAGGGGTCGCCTCTGATTCCATTGAAGATGATGCTCTCCATTTATGAGTCATCCACCATGAAGAAAGCCCTTGACGAAGTGCTGACACCCCACACAGGGTCACCTTTTCCAAGAATTTACACTTCAATTGGTAAGGCATGTGACATCCCCATAGGGGTCACCATGGAAGAAGCCCTTGACGAGGTGTAGACACTCTGTACGGGTCACTTCTTCCAAGGATGTCCATTTCCATCGATGAGGAGCGTGACACCCCCATTGGGGCCGACTTTAATTTTATCGAAGATGATGATCTCCATGGATGAACCATCAACCATGAAGGAAGCCTTTGACATGAAGGTACCACTCCCATTTAAGGATGTCAGCTTATTCAAGTACTTACATCTAGAGCATCGCCTCTGCCTCTGCTTCATCACAACTACTTATATTCAGAGTCTCACCTTTACATAAACTTCACCATAGTTTCTTATCTATTCAGAGTCTCATCTCTGCATTAGTTTCATCACAACTTCTTATATTCAGAGCATTGTTTCTACCTAAAAGTCTACGCATTATATGGATTTCTATACCTGGACTCGGAGGACTATTGTGATTCTATTATTTTATTATCATTACATATTACTCCTAGCAAATACATTATATATTTGTTGCAAGGTACGTATGTCACATTGCTACTAGCATGTCATGATATTATTTTCATTACAACCAGTACTATGTCACGTTACCTATGTTTTCATTTCATTATTAACAGCATATCATCTGCTATGATACATGACAAGCTCTCTACATAGTCTATACGGGAGAAATTTCGATTTAATATCATTATTCATTCCGTCGTCATGAGTAATTTGAGGGACAAATAGATCCCAATTCATTTTATATATGCTCAGTGAATATACTATGTTATATTGCAAGTTGGTTTAGTCCATATTATAGATGAGATGCTGCCAAAATTTTGACAAATAATATGCAATAGCTATCTTTTGAGGCAATTTGTAAGCCCTCACTTATTTAGGCTCACACAAATATTTTCGAGGCATTTCTTAAGTCCTCACTTGTTGGAATTGCTTATATTTATGAGGCAGTCTTACTTGACTACTTATATTTCGATGTTCGATCAGCATATAAATGTACAACTCAAATTTGGGGGACTATTGTTATATCCATAAATTACGTGACATGCTTAGATGGAATGGGTCTCATATATGTCGACGTGTCATCGACTATCCAATTGATTGAGCCTATTTTAATTAAACAATTGAATCATGGGCTTAACCTATTATCCCACTTCGCCACATTTACATTTCCTTATATATNTGCCCGGGCATCCATCCAATGCATTCTTTTCGATCTTGTACCCGGTACACTGAACACCAACCCAATCTCGATGAAATGAAAAAAGAAAAGTAGAAGCAACTACATCAATCAACTGGGATACCATTCATCTTCCTCTATCAATTCCTTTTGTTTTGAATAAGGCTCTGCTCCTTCAAGCCTTTTCAACTACCCCAAGTTGTATGAAGGTTCTGTGATCACTTTAACGACAATCTTTCTGGAGCTAAATGCGGAGACAGAGAGAAAGAATTAGATTGCACACACGGGAATGATTAACTGCGAATCCCTATAGATATAGAGGAAATTCCAACTATGGTTAAAAGGCTTTCGCTTCGGGAAGTTTGAAAGAGAAGAAAACTCCTCCGATTTCGAACATTACTTACGACATACATTTGAAGATCCCGAACGTGTAATAAAGAGAGAGAGTTAGATACGCGGTTGGCGGCATAGTCTTTTTCAAGCTAGGCGGAGTCTCATACTTTTATCGATTCATAAATTGGAGATTGTCTAAATAATAATATCGAAGTGGCAGGAGTCCTATCATAAAAAATGTATATATATTGTAGTTGATTCTAAATCCTGATAAATGATGATTTATAAATCTATAATATTTTTTATGAAACTTATCAAATTCTTATCATTAGATAATTATTGTACTTTGGAGAGTGGTAATTCAATTTTCAGTTCGAATAAAAAAATCAACATGGAGCACTTAACCCCCACATGGACTCCATGGTTCATAGAAAAGCTACTTGAACAATTGTTACGCCCTGTTTGTTTCAGATTAAAATCAAATTTTAATTTAAGTCAAACAATCAATATTAACCATATCTTTCATGGGTACCACATCTTTTCAACCACATATTTCAAAATTTTCTATCACACTCTACTAAAAAAATTTAATTTTAATCTCCACCAAACACCTATTTAGTGACTTCTGGAGCCCATCATAACTACAGTAGCTAATCCAATACCATGTAATTTATCAACTTAAATAGACGTTTTTGTGAAATCTAATCCCGTTAATAGTCGGTTCGTGCCATAGTGGAAGAGTGGGGTAGAAGCTCTAATAAAAACAATTTTTGTGACACTAAGCCCATGTTCAATAGATTTTATTTATTTATTTATTTTTATTTTTATTTTTATTTTTTGGGAAAGAATGAGTTTTTCAATAATTAAATTTTGGCCAATGTGTAGTTAAAAATTAAGAAAAAATTTTAAGTTTCGTGAAGAACATTTTATTGTGAAAATGTATTATATAAAATGAGTATGAGAAAAAAAGAATTTTTAAAGAATGGTTATCAAAAGAGGGGCTAAATTGACACTTTGATTATAATGAACCAAATGTTAAAGATCAAGATCGTGTTCAAATTTCGAAGTTTCAAGACTAAAACACCTCTTTCAAATAATTTGTCCCATCCCAAGAAGATTTCAGATATAATACCATTGAACCATGATGTCATATTTAATACCCGCTCGATTTTACTTCTTTTAGAAGAATTTTTTGAAAAAAGTTACCTTAATTTTTGTTTGAAATCTAATTTATAAAACAATAATCATATTTCAAAAGTGTTTTTAGAGAAAATCACATTTAACCAGTTTTTTCTAAAAGTTTTTTCAATTTAAGGAAGTACTTTCATAAAAAGGTCAAACAGGGTCTAAAAATAACTTTTGGATCTCAAAAACTCATTTTGACTTCTCAAAAGTCATGCTAAATGTGTCTTCAATCCACTAACATATAGTTCATTGATTGCCATGGATTAAATTTCTAATGAGTAATCTTAATTAGAATCAACTTATAATACCAATTTAGTTGACGCTAAGTATCATTAAATCAGAGGAACAATTAAATGACTTATATAATTCTACTTTTTATTGAGTTCATCATACAATGTAACATAAATTGATGTTGTAGCATTGGTTCTAGTTATCATTATTCTTTTCTAATATTGCATGGGAACAATCAAAGAATGGTGGTAGGGGACCCGGCTACGTGCACCATTTTGAGGCCATCAGGTCCAATGCGCTAGGCCTTAGATATATTAGTCTCAAGAAAATTGACACAAATATTAATTAACCTTTATTATAAGTGTATAATAATGCAGGGAGTTCTACGTTGAATAACTGCAAGGACATAGATATTCCAGAAGATATTAGTTGAGCTTTCGACGAGAAATAACTCAACAAATACCTTGTCAGTATAATTGTCATTGCAAGCGAGTAAACATTTTCCTACAGAAGCAAGAAAGCTAATTGTATAATACTAACACATAGGGAAGGCAATTGGGTCGACCAGCGCGTCGACTGGCCTGCTTGGCTCGTTCGGGCTCGATTCATGGACTGCTCAAGCTCGTCTAGATATAATTTAAAATGCACAAAATATGTTATACGAAAAATTTCAAATGCTTTAAATTTTGGTGCTCCAATTACATTTTATAATTTAGAGAGCACTTTAACTGAAAATATAAGAATTGTATGCACTAAGATTGGGTGTGGGTGTTAGACAGACGCCCTTCGCACCCTCCTTTACTGCTAATTTTGGAGCAAAATAGGTGAAATTATTGAATTTATACACAAATACTAGGGATGAAACATTTAGTAGGTTCTTCTAATATATCTACTTCATACAATCAAAGTACATCAAACATAGGTCTAGGTGAAATGCCGGTAAATTACATAGATGTTTTAGTCATCAAATGCTTAGAACCACAAAGCCAGGTTATGTAATGACAATAGATTTACTTCATTTTTGGAAACATCGAGAACGAACATATCTCATTGTTCGTCTCATTGCACTTGATCTACTAATACTTCCGATTACCATTGTAGTATCAGAGTCCTTTTAGTATAGATGGTCAAGTTCTGTTCGAGTTTAGAAATTGGCTCAATAAAAAAATATTAGAAAGTTTAATGTGTATAAAGGATTGGCAAGATGCTAAGTATCGAGTCCAAAATAAATATGTGGAAATTGCGTCTAGTCATGTAGAGCTCATGGGCCGAGTCGACTAGGCTAGATCCACCATTGCCATCCCTGATAACACATGATGGGTCATTCATTCAGATATCCACTTATCATGGGTTCCTTCTTCATCTTTTTATTGAATGAAAATAAAAGGCCTAACTATTGGAGAAAGTTAGAAATTGCAATTTTGAAAAAATAGATAAGTATGACAATGGGGTGGGTATGTGACCGGTCGACTATTTCTAGCCCTGTCCCATTCGAGGCGAGGTTTCAGGGGTATCAGTTTGAACGAGTTTTTTTAACATCCCTAAGAATAGAGGGCGATATTGTCAAACATACGTTAATCTTTTCTAAACATAAAGTTGATTAATCAATAAATTAGGGAACAGAAGATGGATATGTTATCTATATCATTAATATCTCATTTCCTAACAAAAGTAAACAAAGCCAAAGCCAAAAGAAACGGACAAAGAAGAAAAAGAAAACCAGACGAAAAAAGATTATCATTATCTTCTTGCTAATCCATGATGAAAAAGTCTTAGTCACGAACGACGAACATGTTCTAGTTATACTTTAATAATACAACCAAGATCTTCGTATTTGGAAGAAAAAATATACTATTTTCACAAAGACAACATAGTCTTATTTACAAGTAAAGTAGCGTGTACAAGATACGTGTATCAAAGTCGACGAACTTTTTCTCCAACTTCAAATCTCATCAATTCACAGGCCACCCATCAAAGCTAAAATCAGCAATTATTCATCAGCCCAATAGAGGGAACCAACGTTCTCGTAAATCCGACTGATAAGAGATCATAAAGAGCAGAAGCACAAGCAGAAACCCAACTCCCCACGGGGTACCGCCGGCCTGGTGAACCGCGTATTGCTCCGGGAAAGGGATGAATGAAGAAAACGCCCTGTGAAAGGAAGAATGCAAATGCAAAACGAGTAGAAGCAGCAATGGAGAGAGCATAAGAAACAGTTTTATCTGATCAAACAAACCCTCGAATAAAGACTCAGTGAACCCTATAAACATGAACAGAACCAGAAGAAAGAAACACAAGTGTATTGGAAAAGAAGGCTGAGAATTAGAAGACATTTTTAGAAAGTTTGATTTGATTTTGAAGTATTATGTACTATTCTATTTGTGGGGATAAACATGGTTTATATAGTGAGCGGCTTAGGTTAGTTGGTTCACATGCACTTGTTTGATTCTCATTTATTCCAAAATAGATTTTAAAAAAAAAATAAAATCTTTTCAAGCATATATTTTTCAGTAAAATAATATTACACGAAATTTTTCCTTATTTTTTAACCACACATTTTCCATCAATTTATTATTCCAAAATTCATTATTAACCTTTTAATTAGGCTCAAACACATCCTATTTTTTTTTATTTGAATGGAGAAAATGCGTGACTGGGGTTTTTGAGAAGTCGGAATAAGTTTTTAAGACCCCAAAAGTTACTTTTAGATTGTTTGTCTAATTTTATGAAAGTGTTTCTTCTACTTAGAACACTATAAACAAACAATTTGAAATTGTCCAATTTAGCTTCCTCTAAAAGTACTTATGGAATATGAAGTTCATTTAAAAATTAAAGTTCAAACAAAAATTAAGATCACTTTATCCAAAAGCCTTTCTATAGAGAGCAAAACTAAAAGCAAGTTATATCAAATGTGATAAGCACTCATCTTTTCTCACCCAATAGTTTTGGAAATATGTAAAATCTTCAAATGGTTTGTTTAAAGTGCACATTTTGAAATGTAGCAAATGGTTACTGTAATCTAATGTTACATTTAATTCGATCCATAAATTTGAAAAGCTAAATATTTTTATTGACGTTTTTTATTATTACAGTGTTATATTGTTTATTGGACACCAAAAATATATACATTTCTTTTTTTGTAAATGAAGCTAATCGAGCCGATTCTCATAGGTCATCTAGACTACTAATCTAACATGGTTACAACTTTTCTATTATGAAGGAAATACCCATAAATCCGCCCAAACAAGGTCATTTAGTTCGATATTTTAACGGATTGAGTTGTTTAGGCTTTAATTTACATAATGCTATATGACACTCTACTATTTGTCTGTTTAAAATACGGTTAATATTACATTCAATCTTTTTTCTTCACATTATATTATGTAATTTTTTATGTATAATTTTAATGTACAAGTAGTAAAATTCAATAGATTTTTTTATTAATACCTAATAGTGAAAAAGGAAGATTTAGGTTCCACAATGCTGATCAAATTTTTGGTGAAAGTGATCATTTGGATGCATTATATAATTTTCTCCCTTTCAACATCACAAATAATGCCGGTGAAAGACTGAGACATTATAGAGTTTACTATTCAGGAACTGAAACGTGTAATTATCCTAGCCAAATGTGAGGTAGCCCCACATTATGTTTGGACTTTATGCCGTCTTTAACATTATTAAAATCAAAATTTTAAAATAAGGCAAAATGAGGAATTAATTTTAACTATATAATTTATGTAATTCACAAATTTTCAAACACATATTTCATTATTTTTTTTATCAAAATTTACTAAAATTTTGAGTTTAATCCCCAGGACTACATTTCTTTGGCTTATATAAATAAGCACTTAAGCAAAATTTACCCTAGGTTTGGTTGCTTTATT
>CAIGRB010001206.1:111204-150669 GCA_903798255.1 Fraxinus quadrangulata | reverse complement strand
AATAATAATATTAATAATGATCACAATAATAATATTATCAATATTAATAAAAATTTATTGTATTAAAAAATATACAACACAAATGATACAAATAACCTTAAATCAGTTTATTTGGCAAATGAAAAAGGTAAAATTGACTATTCACCACTCAGTGCAAAATGGTGCATAGTTACACTGGCGATACATTGCACCAAAATTTGGTGCATTTTGATGTCTTTCTTTGGAGATGCCATAATTTATGTGTGTCTTATCTGTTTATCATTTTGTTTAGAAAGAACTAGTATTGAAAGCTTCTCTGGTAGGAAAGTAGCGGAAAATATTAGGAGTTCGGATAGTTTTTAGCATATTCACAAATTAAATTATTTAAAAAGGTTTAGTTTTTTATTTTATTTTTTAGATCGAACGATGGCTTGCCTAACGACGTAAAAGTAACAACTTTCAAACAAGTTAAAACGCTAATGTATTAATATAAACTTTCAATACAAAGTAATTAGAAATTGAAAATTTAAATTCTAGGAAAGTACTGATTTTCTAATTAACTAATCAATTAAAATTAATTAATTTTGAAAAATCAGTTCATGCAGTCAATTCACCACTATGCCAAGACTCGGGGTAAACATGTTCTGTTCCAATTTTCAGAATTCGAATTTTTATCCTCTGTAGTAAATAAGCTTCAAATACACAATATAACATGATAAAATCCTAAGGAATGCATCCATGAACCGCCATGCCATGATACAAACATCACATTTATTTTGGAATTACGCCATATAATGAAGAACAAAAACTATTAAAAGAAACTAAGCGAACTTTCCTTGTTTCTTGTCTTTTGAATTGTAGAGAAATGAAACCAAATGAGCAAGTCTTTATCATCTGTTACTCCTACAAATAGGAGCGGATCTAGGATTATGGTTCAACGGAGGTGAGACAAAATTAAATAAAAAATAATTTCAAATCAGACAATAACGATAATATTCAAAAAGTAGTATTTTTTTACAATTGTTTATTATGACTTTTCATACTTTGAAAACTCCGTATAATAGTTTCGTTATCAATTTCATTAAATACGTGTTTTTCAATATACACAACTAAATTATCATTCATCTATTATTCTCCTATCCGATTATGCAGTGGATTCTACACAATGTTCATAGCAGAAAATACTCATTTAACTGTAGCAGTAACCAAAAGAGTTAATCTTAAAGTCACAAGCATGTAAACTAACGAGTACCCTTTTTTTGTCACAACCAACTTCAGTACAAGTTCACTAAGTCCCTGCAATTCTCCAAACTCCTTGTTAAAGAGCATGTCAATAATACAATTTCGAAGCTGATAATCAAGTGCCATGAGCTGTACTTTTAAAAAAAAATCGGGATAATACTTAGCAAGATGAATTAATTTCTCCTTCTCAAAAGAAAATAATGAATCATCGATGCATAAACATGCTAAACAAAGAAGTAACTATGTACTTACCTCAAAAAAAACAATAATTCTAACTCTTGAAATTGCATATCAATGACGGAATATTATAAATCTACACGAAAACGATAAAAAATTGTCATTTCTTCAGTATTACACTGTGAGCGACTTGGGCGTATAACATTGTAATCCATTATTAGAGTTCTTAATCCGAGATCTGTAAGAAGTTGTGTACCATCAATATGCTCAATACTTGTTTTCTTTACCTCATCATTTTCTTGAAAATCAATTTCATCAGTACTTTCTTCCTTTACTTCATCATTTTCTCCAGTAGTATCATCCTCAATACTTGTTTCCTTTGCCTCAACAATTTCTTCAATAAAAATTTCCTCAATACACGATTTCTTTGCTTCAACATTTTCTTCAATAGAAATTTGAGATATTCGTTTAAAATATCTTAACATATCTTCCTATAAATCAAACAAAGCTTGCATAAACAACCAACTACTTATAGAAATAAAGATTTAAAGAAAGTATTCCCAAATCCAATAACTGGTTAACCACAAATCAATACACTCAATTCATATGCCTTAACACAAATCAATACACTAAAAGAAATGATGAAATTGAATATATAAGCAGAATTAAAGCATTCATTCAAGATCAAAACAAGCAAAAGTTCAAAACCCACTTAATACTTATGACTTATCGAAGAACAAAAATAACTATCAAAAAATAAATAATAAGATTAAGAAAGTGAGAGGGATTACAAAAAAATTGCTTCTTTAATGTGTTCTTCTTCTTTTCTCTTCAAAATATCGTGATTCGATTTGATACTTTGTACTATTTGAGTTGGAATCGCAGGCAAGCAGTAAGCTGGTGTTTGAAAATTGAGTTTAGGAACCATTGGAGGAATGGAAATAGGAATGATTAAGTGGGAATTATATGGGTTGAGTCTCAAAAAAATTGACGTCAAAGACTTAAAAGAATGTTGGATTTGAGTTGAAAATTATGAGCTAAAATAATTGTAAAAAAAGCCAAAAAAATCTGAAAATTTGAATTAAAAAAAAAAGTCAAGTTGGAGGCATTTGGAAATCCAGTGGGGGCGAGTGCGCCCACTGGACTCTTAATGGGTCCGCCACTACCTACAAATATATTCGAAATCTTCACAAAGATATTAAAAAATGTTGATATGTAACCAAAATGTTATTCTCTCACCATAAAATCAAGTTTATATATGAAGCATACTAAGAAATACACAAAAACCGAAAATATGAAATTTTGATAATATTTACCAAGTTCACCAGTATGTTCGAATATGCTTGCATACGAACTCATTGACGCAAGAGTTCACTAATGAGTTTGAAGTCTGAACATACTTGCTTAAATAGTCTTTTATTTACCAATATAATTTCATCAAGTGCATACTAGAATCCGTTATTTCGACATTAAAAATCAAATTAAGAAAGTCAATTTAATAAATACAAAATATGTACCCCACATATTTTTTCCACACTCTCACTTTTACTTAGACAAGAAACTATCTTTCGAATTTTTAATAACGTGGATGAAGTGTTGTTCCAACCATCCAACAATGTTAGAGGAAAATAACATGCTCATAAAATAGCATGTTCATAATATCATTACTATCAATAATCAACTCACCCATACTCAATACCATATGCTCCCTCTTCAGGTTCTTGAACTTAACAAATTTAAGTCAATCCATGTGGCCACACAGGCACCTTAAAATTAGAACTTGAAGTATCTCCGATTGTGGTCTAAAACTTGGTGTAAATTGGTATCTCCAAAATCATCTTTACATCATCATTTACATTCCGTTAGATCTAAATTCAAATTTTACTCCAATAGAAATATTTAAATCCACTTTTTACCTTTTGTGGCTGTAAAAACAGATGTAAATCTACGTTTTTTTATATATTCTGATGAAAAATAGAATTTGTATTTTCTTTGCATCTCTCCATTGAAGAGGTATTCGCCTATTCAGTCACTTTGAAATCTAAATCATAATTTTGTTCTATTTTATATCATGACTGGAAATGCTCTTAACTGCAAGAGTAAGGACATGGGAATCGAGATCTACTTCTTTTTGGAACTGTAACTTGGATTCCCAGCTTTCCCTTCCTTTGTGGCATGTGAGATATGAAACTACGCTGCTGAATGAAAGGCTTGTATATAAGCCTCGTCAACTGCCAATTGTAGGGATGGTAGAATACCCCATCACGTATTGCACCTTCAAGTCAGGGAATTGAGACGAGGATGGGACCCCAAATCTTATCTTTTTATGCATTCAAATTTAAATTATATTTTACAAAAATAAGTGATATAAGATGGCATTAATAATTCTTTATGATGGTCATTGAAGTAAGAGCTACTTGATATGCACCTCACTATCGATCACCATGAGGTCGTCTACTGCCATGAGGACGTTGACACCCATGGGGCCGCCTACCACCATGAGGACATTGACTCCCATGAGGCTGTCTACAACCATGAGGCCGCCTACCACCACAAGACTCTTTACGTTCACATGTGCTGCCTACCACCATGTGGCTTTCTACGTTCACATATGTTGTCTACCACCATGAGGTCGTTGACCCCCATGTGGCTTTCTACGTTCACATATGTTGTCTACCACCATGAGGTCGTCGACCCCCATGAGATCGTCTACCACAATGAGGACGTAGACCCCATGGGGTAGCCTACCACCATGAGGATGTCGACCCCCATGGGGCCGCCTACAACCATGATGCCACCTACCACCACAAGACCCTCTACGTTCACATATGCCACCTACCACTATGAGGCTCTCTACGTTTATATAGGTAGTCTACCATGATGAGGTCGTCAACTAGCACGATGACACCTACCACCATGAGGATGTTAACCCCCATGGGGTCGCCTAGTAACATGAAGCCCTCTATGTTCACATATGCTGTCTACCACTAAGAAATCAACACTACACTTAACCATATCAATGACAATGAGCTGAACAAGAATCGCTCAACGGTAAGCGTGGATACAACCAACCACTTGAGGAGTAGGGGTCATCCCATCAGAACATGGGAAAAGTGAGAGAATTTATGTGGGACACGTGGCACCATTAACTGCTGAACGAGTGCACTGCATCAGGTGCCTATAAATAACTCTAAGGTGGGAATATATGGTTCTCTTGGAACCCGAACCGAAATATGAGGTGTGTTAGTCACATGCTGACTTTGTTCTTCTAAAGAATATATTTTTTTAATTGCGTAAACGCTTACACGTATTTATTACATTAAAATGTTTCGTAACTCCATCGGATAATAAATTAGGAAGTTCATTACAACCTATTTTGGTGATAAATAGTGTTTTTCAAAGAAAATAAAGAAAAGTATTAGGTCATAATTATTATATATGAGAATGCACAAAATAAGAATAATTATAGTGTTGTTGGACTTTTCACTCTTTATTTCCAAAGTTTGAAAAATATACTCTTCAAAATAAATAGCGTGGCTGGACGAGCTCTTAATTGCTCTATTTTGAATTCATTAAAAGAGCTTCAATTTTTTTTCTTTTTCTTTTTGGTGTAGGTTGATCCAATTGTATGAAAGTTATCAAAAAAATTTCGTTAAAGAGTCACATGATCTGCACGTGATCACTATTGCTATGGTTAGTTTTGTCAATTCCCGTATTTATCAAACAACAAAAAAGGAAAGAACTAATATTTTATTAAATAACAATGGAAACGCAAAAAGAAAGTAAAAAAAAAAAAGAAAAGAAAAATACAAAAAGATCTATCTTCCTCTCCTACTTCCACTCCTATAGTACACCATCCTCATCGAAAAAAGCCAAACTAGAGGGAAAAAAAACATATGCGTGTACATATATATATATCGACAAGAAATAAATCGGTCTGAAAATAAAGTTTTACCACATTTGAAGGAAATTATTAATAATCACACAATAATTTCATGAGTTTTAACTAAACAACTTCCTCGAGATTTCATGATATAGTAGATCATACCATATATCCGGAAAGAGGAGGCCATGTGCAAGTTGTGCGATAGTTAAACATAATTTTTCATTTTTTTTTTCGAACCAACTTACACAAAAAGAAATAACTCGAAGGTGTGAATACGTAGAAAATTTGATGGGGACCGAAGTGCACAAAAGGCATAGCTTAGGGACTGCAAGTGCAAAATTCTCAGTTGAATTTTTTGCCCTTCTATGTAGTTGTAGTCCCCCGATTGCTATTTCCAGTGGGCTAACGCGTCCCAACCATATCCTAACCCTAAGCCCTAAAGGTGGGCTGTGGTCCGTCCAACCTTGAAAATATAGGACTAGTACCATATTAAAACATACAATAATACACACAAAATTCTCACACACTAAAACGTTTTGTTGGACCTGAAAAGTCCATATCCAATTCAATTTAATTTTGGTTACTCTTTTTATCAATTCTCCACCCCAATAAACCTTATCACTTTAACAACGCTAAAAAATTATAGGTCCAATTCAATTGGCTCAAGCCCAATTCTCTCTTTCTCTCTCCTCTCCTCTCCTCTCCTCCGTCGACTTTCTCTCTCATCTTCCTCTGTGTGAAACCCTAGATTTGGCTCTCTCAGAGAGCTGACGAAGTCGATTCTGCGCGAGATTTAGCAACAGAGGTTCGTTTATCACCTTCGTTTCTCTTAAATCTGTTTTTTAAGGTACGAATGTCTAGATCTGAATATTAATGTATTCCAACGGTGTCAACCTTGTCTTTCTCGATTTCGATCCAAAATCTGATGATTTGTGTGTTTGTTTATTCTGAATTGTTTACTGTCATAGATTTAATTTCTTCTGAAGCATTTTTTCAGTTTACATACTGTCCTGCAGCTGATTGACGAGGTGTTCAGATGCTTTTTACTGTGAATTTTTGGGTTGCTATTAATATTTTTGCAAGGGAAAATCATAGCAGCGGTTCCTTACCTTTTCAATTTTTCCAAGACTATATCCTAACTTTCATTTTATACCAGCAAATGTCCCTAACTTTTTATTAATTGCAGCTGGAGTCCAAATGGCTGAAAAATATCCATTTGACACCAAGAAAAATGGACTTTGACCAATTTTTGACTGTCTTATTAAATAAGATAAAAATATNGGACGAGGTCTCTTCTTCTCCGACAAAACCTTACCAGACACAACTACCATCGCCACCTTCGACTCACACCGCCTCCACAACTCCCACTCATCACCACACACTACTAGTGTCGGCACCCTCCATCGTCACCTTCCAGCTTACTACACATTCGAAAATCAAACCAAGAAAACTCACCCCCACGTTCAAAAATCAAACCAAAAAAAATCATTGATTTCATCTCTATCAAACTTAGAAATCAAATCCCATCCTAACCAAATCAAAACCAGAATTGGGTTTCTCTCGAGTGAGATTGTGAATGAGAAAATTGCGATAGCGCGAGATCGGGATTTGAAATCCTAGAAGCTGCATTGATTGTTTGTTCCCTTTTTCGTTGAAATACCATGGTCAGATTAGATGTCTGGATTGTCGAAGTCGATCGGTGATACGCCGCGACGGTGGGTGTGATCGTAGGAGTTGTCGGCAGTCTTTGAGTTCGCAAGTTGGGGTTTTTGGTAATTATTTCGACGACATCCGGTGGAGTTAGGGTTGGTGGTTGGGTAGGATGTGTAGAGGAAAATGTGGGCTTTTGGGTGATGCGTGGGTCTCACGGTTTCGATGGTGTTGGGGAAGTATATAGCCGGTGGTTGTGGCTAGTTTTCGGGGGTGAAGAAGAAATTATTTTTTATTTCTTTGATTTTTTATTTTTTGTTTATTTATTTAATGTGGTAATTTTAAACTTGCCATTTTACCCCTTTTAATTTAGTCAAAATTGGTCAAAGTCCATTTTTGGGTTAATTAACGGTCAAATTCCATCCATTTGGACTCCAGTTGCATATTTGTGAAAGATTAGGGCCTTAGTTGACACAAAATGAAGGTTAGGGTAAAGTCTGCAAAAATTGGAAAGGTTAGGGACCGATTCTGCAATTTTCCATTTTTGCAATGAGTAATCCATTCGTCTTTCTGAAATTCGAATTTGGGGTCTGGAAATATTTATTGGGCTTTGTTTGATTTTTCTTCAGCCCATGATTAGATCTTTTTTTTTTCTTTCGTGTCTGTGTTTGTTGACTTTTGTTAAGAATAGTGGAAGTACAGTAAGCCCTTTTTTCCTTGTCCCAGTGCGTCTAAAAATATTATGGGCCATGTTTAAGGCCCGTGACCAACTTAACACGTCCCTCATTTACTTTTGTAGTTGTACTGAATTTTTTTAGAGAAAATAATAATTTGTTGAGTATGATTGTACGTTCCATATAGAATTGGGTTTTTTCCTTGCGAAATTTGGATTACAATTTTTTTGGTTTAGGAAAGACTTGGACAATTTCTTAAATAAAAGTTACTTTCCCACCTGTGAAACAGAGCTTTGAATTTCCCATATACTGTCTGAAGGGGTTGGGTTTTCTGTTGGCAGTGTATGCACCTGGTCTACACCGGGGCATTTATGTTTGTCAGGTTTATGCAAATGAATGTATGTTACCATTGTGGAGCTGGAGGTGAATTTCAAAGATGACCACACTTTCTTGGCTACGACGTCTGCTCACAACTTCTCATATGGTCACACCCCCTTTTAATAGATCTAAGATAAGAAAAACAGTATGTGTTTCAACTATTTACATAAAGTTATAAGATGATCATTTGACGCAATATTGTGTAGTATACTGTGCTCGTTTCGGTCTGCAAAAAAATTGATAACCGTCCCCTTCATTTAGTTGTGTATGTGTTGTACATTGAATGTGTGGCTTCAGGGTTGATTCGTTTTGTGACTCAGTTGTTGTAGGAATTAATTTGTTGTTCATTTCTGCAGAAATTTTATAATCACGTCTCTCGAGATGGAAAATCCTACTGAAGTCATGAACAACGAGCTTGTCCCGGTGGATACACAACCCAATGAACCCATGAATTTGGATATGCAGATTGACAATGTAGAGACACAAATCATCACCACAGAGACACCAGTCAATAATATAGAGGCACAACCCATGAGACGTAGGAAAAAGAAGTCCATAGTTTGGGAACATTTCACTATTGAAACAGTTGGTGCTGGTACAAGAAGGGCATGCTGTAAGCAATGCAAGCAGTCATTTGCATACAGCACAGGCTCTAAGGTAGCTGGCACAAGTCATCTCAAGCGGCACATAGCCAAGGGAACTTGCCCAGTTGTCTTGCGTAATCAGGAGAAAAATCAGTTAACCCCTCATAGTGCCCCTTCAAAGACGGGCACATATTCTGATACACCGAAACGACGTTACCGAACGGCCAGCATACCTTACTTTGCATTTGATCCAGATCGGTGCCGACATGAGATTGCTAGGATGATAATTATGCATGACTACCCACTTCATATTGTTGAACACCCTGGTTTTGTGGCATTTGTTCACAATCTTCAGCCTCGTTTTGACATGGTGAGCTTCAACACTGTACAAGGGGATTGTGTGGCTACCTATCTTAGGGAAAAGCAGAACATTCAGAAGCTGTTTGAGGGGATGCCTGGGCGTATCTGTCTTTCTCTGGACTTGTGGTCTTCATGCCAAACTATGGGCTACATGTTTGTAACAGGGCAGTTCATCGATAGTGACTGGAAAATGCACCATAAACTCCTAAATGTCATAATGGAACCGTATCCTGATTCAGATACTGCTTTCAGTCATTCTGTTGCTGCTTGCCTTTCTGATTGGAGTATGGATGGCAGATTATTTTCCCTAGCCATCAATCAACCACTGAATGATGCTGCAGTTGATAATCTTAGAGCTCTACTCTCTGTTAAGAACCCCCTCGTTCTTAATGGTCAATTGTTGGTTGGAAATTGCCTTGCTCGATCTCTAAGCAGCGTAGTCCAAGATGCACTAACTTCTGTGCAGGAGATTGTGAATAAAGTCAGAGATAGTGTCAAGTATGTGAAAACTTCAGATTCACGTGAGGAGAAGTTTCTTGAGCTGAAACAGCAACTTCAAGTGCCAAGTGCAAAGAGCCTTGCTATTGATGACCAAACTCAGTGGAACACAACTTACGAAATGTTGTTGGCTGCATTGGAGTTAAAGGAAGTCTTCTCTTGTTTGGACGCTTCTGATCCTGATTACAAGGATGCCCTGTCGATGGAAGACTGGAAGCAGATTGAGACTCTATGTACTTACTTGAAACCCCTCTTTGACACAGCCAATCTCCTGACAACTCCAACTATGCCAACAACAAACACATTCTTCCATGAAGCATGGAAGATTCAGTTGGAATTTGCACGTGCAGGGGCAAGTGATGACCCTGTGATCAGCAGCCTGACCAAGTTGATGCAGGAGAGCTTTGATAAATACTGGGGGAGTTGCTGCTTTGTCTTAGCAATGGCGGTAGTTATGGATCCACGATTCAAAATGAAGCTTGTTGAATTTAGTTTTTCCAAAATATATGGTGAAGAGGCTGCCTCATATGTGAAAATCATCGATGAGGGAATCCATGAGCTCTTCCTTGAATATGTGGCTCTTCCGCTGCCTCTAACTCTCACTTATACTGAAGAAGCAAATGGGATGACTATCAAGTCGGAGGACCATCAGGGAATTGGACTCTCAAGCAATGGCCTAGGACTAGCTGATTTTGACGTATATATCATGGAGTCTACAAGCCAGCAGTCGAGGTCGGAATTGGATCAATATCTGGAGGAGTCCCTGTTACCCCGTGTCCATGAATTTGATGTGATAGGCTGGTGGAAACTAAATAAAGTGAAGTACCCGACTCTATCAAGGATGGCTTGTGATGTCTTGTCGATACCAGTTTGCACCGTTGGTAGTGCTTCTGTATTTGATTCCAGACGCAAGGAGATGGACAGTTACAGATGTTCACTACGACCCGAGACAGTGGAGGCCCTAATCTGTGCAAAGGATTGGCTTCATTCTGCAGCAGTTGATACTGCACGATCTCCCGTAAAAATGGAAGTTCCAATTTAGTATGTATTTCTGTAGTGTTTTGAGTCATTTTCTTGATCCATTAGGTAGCATTATTTCACTGCTTTTTAGGTTTTAGTTCATGTCTTTGACTGATCTTTACTTTTATTGTTCTATATTTTGAATACATAGATGTATTTTGTTTAGCTCTTTATCCTGCGTTTTTCTCCAAGTTAAAGAAGTCCCAACTTCGTAGGGCTGTGAGCCATCAGTTTTTGTCCCATATCGTGCTTAGCGCATTTGTTTTGCATCTGGGGTCGTTTATATGCACGAGTGAATTGCGCACAGGCTCGTCATAATTTTATTTAAAGAAAATTCCAGTGCAATTAGTCTTCAATAATACAAGGGTTCTAATGTTCACATATACCCAAATTAATGTTTCAACACATTGTGATCAAATTACAGTAAGAATTAATTAAACGAGTATATAGCATGATTTCATGTAATAAAGAGGCTAATTAGCACGAAACCCCCTAACTATTAGACATGATGCGGAAAACCTCCATACCTATTGAAATTAGCATAAAAAGGTCCTTGTTTGAAACCTTTCGTGCTTAATACCTCTGCTTCCTCATCCAAGTTTCTTTTTGATTTTTTGGGGGTGGTGGTGAAAGGTCGGGGATGGGCGTAGGGAGAAGTGGGTTAATTGAGTAGATAAAATATTTTTCTTTTGTTAGAATATTTTAAATTATTTTACTTGAGACTCGTTTGCACTTTTTAAAAATTTTAAAATTATAGATGCAATTTTTTTTATATTATTTATCTCTTTTCTATTTGTTTATTTAAAGAGTAGAGTAAATTAGCCATTTTACAATGTTTTAATGAAGAAAATAGATAACTAGAACATTTTGCACAAAGAGAGGTTGATCTGAGTGTCAAAATTGAAACAATAGAGACAATTTGCGGGATGAAGGCAAATGATAGGGACTTTTTGCTCTAATTACCTATGTTTTAAGGAAGGATTTAATAGAACATGACGAAAAAGACCAACTCAGCAAGAAATGTTTGAAATGAGAGTGTAAATGTCAAGTTTGAAATGATATAGACTATTTTCGTAATAAATACAAATGATTGTTTGATTTCGCGCGAGTGAATGAAATCGTGAAGAAGTAATATAATAGTGTGTATAGTATTGAACTCACGATAACTAAGTATTCAATCGATTTCAAATTAATAGCAACCTTAATTGAATAGCAAATATGTTTTGAGTTTTATATACTAATATCTAAATTATCAATTAAATTATAAAGCAATTTAACTGATTTGATTTCAAATATGTGAAAGTATTGCTAAGATATCGAATCTTACTTGTTAATCCATTTTAGCACAACAAATTAAAGTGACAGTTTGTAGTCATTCATGTTGGTCAATGTTTCTAATTTAATTGAAAACCTCTTTTGATGGTTATCAAATATATTCCCCTCATGTGGCCCTCATCTCTCTCGATGAAATATGCAAACATGATAAATGCATTAAACGATCTAGAACACATATATCGAACTTTATAATATTTATTATTTTTAACTAAAAGCCTATTATCTCTCGATAATAATAGATTCCAATAAATCATCTCAATTAGTAACTAATTAATTGAAAAATCGGTGAAAACAATAATAAACATATAAGAAAACTAGTTGTCAAAATAATTAATTAATATTAAAATTTTCAAAACAATGGTTCATCTATAAAACTAGCATAACATATTGAAATGATAAGAAATCATATTTGAGTGAAAAGACATAATCCGAATTTTTGATAAATTGAGAAGATGAAGATGAATCTTGAAATTTTGACTCTTCAATGGTTTCTTGATGAATCTCCACTTGCGCCTTCTTTTTTTTGTCCAAAAATCAAGTTTGAATCTTCACTTGATTGAATTCTTGCAACCCCCTTCAATTCTCTCACAAAACTATGAATCTTCCACATTTGATGATAATAATTGATGAATATTGAAGCATGAGATGTCTTTAATATGTACTATGTTGTTAGGTAATTGTAAGAGTAGAAAATTGGTTGAGAACCACGTCCAAATTGATTTTTAAAAGAGTTTCAATTGAATAAGGAAAGTTGTCTTCGTAAGCGAATTTTTTGTCTTTGCATAGCAGTCAGTATTTTGGTCATAACGTTCTCTTCTGATATTCAATTGAGGCGATTCAAAGTGCGTTGAAAATCTAACTCAAATGACAACAACTTTATACAAGTATAACTTTTCCAATTCAGACGTTTACTATGCCAAAAAAGGGTCTCAATATTCAATTAAAAATTTAGAATATAACTTGTGCTATTGGAAATTGATTTTGATAATATTTTGATCATATTCCATTCATTTTTGAATTCTAACTCCATCCAATTGTCTCTTAGTAATCTTTGAAGTATTGTCTTGTAGTCCGAATCAACTACTGGATATTTGCAATTTGGTCCTCAAATTTTGAATTTTACCTTTTTCCTTGATTTTTCTTTTGTTTCTTCAAATTTCCCGTTCAATCATTGAATTTTACCTATATAATATAAAATACAACAATTTAGGATATATTTTATCAAAAGAATTACCAAATATCGATATTTTAGATTCTCGAATAACTGTATAAAATATAATTATCAATAGGGATATTTTTTGTTATGTTATTCATCACCACTGATGTTAAGCACCAGTCTATAACAATTATACGATATAAAATGATGGATAAAGATGACTCATTTAATTGAATCTATATAGGCTGTCACATAAATTAGTGTTTTAACACCAGGGGTACTATCTAACATTATTTTATTTTTTTTGTTAATTACCCTATAAGAAACAAAGAAATGATTTGTTCAAATAACTTATTGATACTCATTTTGACTATATAAAATCAAATATTTTCTTCTAAAAATTTAATGCTTTGAATATTTTTTTCGAAATGATTGAAAAACAACACCAATATCCAGTAGAGTAATTCTTATCGTATACATGTGATGCATGCAACTGAAAACTGGAACTAGAGAAATGAATTGAACATGGATAATGCGTGTAACTATTGAACTGAAATTCAGGGAAAAAAATGATGATATATATCTGTCTTGAGTTTCAGAACTGTCGGTTGCCTCCTTGCAATATTGTGGAAGAATCTTCCTATTATTTTTATTGTTTAGCTAGCTTCAATTTGAAATGAATTTAAAAACTGTTTACTCTATAAATAGGTAAGATAAGTGGATAGTACTCGTGAACTCATTCAAATGTATTGTTAAAAATGAAGTTTGATTATTTATAAATCATTTCCAAATATCATCAAAGAATTTAATAGGCCAATTATTTTTGTCTCTTCTTTATTTAAGAACAAGATGGGCCCAATTACGACGATTGGATGAATGTAGGAAAATCATCCTACAATTTATGTGATATATTGTGTAGACAAATTAAACATTTTGAAGAGTACATTGGGAGAGCATGATGCATTTTGTTAAATAGTGTTATCGACCTTCTTCAGAACCTTGTGGAGAGTGAGCACTTTGAAATAGCAAAGTTGCAGCTGGAACTTTTTGATACAAAGTAATACTGAAATTCTTCCAAGGCAGGAAGGTAATGACTAATGAGAATTTTGAAGAGTCGGAAGTGATAAAGTTTGCAAGGAATTAGTTCTGTTGTTTCAACTTTTGAATATGATAATGAAGAAACTTCGTATCTCGAGCACTAGGAGGGAGATGAAAAGTTTGAAGCATAGGGAAAATGGAGAACCAATCTTTTAGCTGACAGACGAAGAGAACTATGTAACAGAAGGCTTCATGAGGAATCCAGAGCAGGTTCTTCTCAGCCATAGTGGCTAGAATTTGACAGAATTCCCAATGATGTATTTTTGTTGGAATATTCCAATATTTGATTCTTCTTCTAGATCCTTCTCCTATTTGTTATTAGATGCTTCTTCTAGATCTTTCTCTTGTTTGTTATGTAGTTAGTTTGTTAGTTAGTTTAGTTGATAGATTAGTTAGCCATTTTACTCTATAAATAGAGCTCTTGTATGCATTGTAATTCTCAAGTTGAATGAATGAAATGTTCATCCTCTTCCCTGCCTATTCCAGCAGGTTTATCCTCTTTTATTTTTCTTGATATGGTATCAGAGCGATATCTTCCGCTGCTGCAGCCTTTGTTCTTCAGCTATCCTTGAAGGTGTTCAACAAAAGTTCTCACTGGCGAGAGGCTTGGAGATTGCAATGGTGTTTGGCATTTCCAATTTTCATTTCACTCATCAATGGTGATGATGTCTTCAGCAAATCCCCGGTTCTGAGCCATGGATGCTCTTTTATTCCGGTTTTATGTTGCTGTTTTTTTTTCTCTGGAATGCATCTCTGCTGGCATGTTCCCAGCATCTTCTCCAGCTCATCTCCAGGCTGCCTTCTTCCAACAGCATCTCTCTACAATTCAAGATGTTCCATCTTGAGGGGGGAGTGTTGGAATATTCCAATATTTGATCCTTCTTCTAGATCCTTCTCCTATTTGTTATTAGATGCTTCTTCTAGATCTTTCTCTTGTTTGTTATGTAGTTAGTTTAGTTGATAGATTAGTTAGCCATTTTACTCTATAAATAGAGCTCTTGTATGCATTGTAATTCTCAAGTTGAATGAATGA
Organism: Fraxinus quadrangulata; assembly: GCA_903798255.1. NCBI lineage: Eukaryota > Viridiplantae > Streptophyta > Magnoliopsida > Lamiales > Oleaceae > Fraxinus > Fraxinus quadrangulata. The sequence goes on along the minus strand of CAIGRB010001206.1, from coordinate 135,599 downwards.
AATGTTCATCCTCTTCCCTGCCTATTCCAGCAGGTTTATCCTCTTTTATTTTTCTTGATAATTTTGTAATCGATTTGAACAACTCTTTTCAACAATGAAGATCCCATCATTTACTGACATAAGTTGCAGTTCAACTCTCTTGTGCTAAGGAGCTGCTCTACAGATTTCAGAATGATTTAATGACAGATTTTTGTTTTTTTACTTGCAATTTTCCTACTCATACTGTTACGAAATTACATCTCCCAGTAGGTTCAGAATTCCAAATTGTGCTTACTTTTGGCTTTGGAGTGTCTAAAGACCATCGATTCCAGAGTGACTTTGGTTAAGAATTCCAAATTGTGCTGAATCTACATGTTTCTTGGATAAAAAATTAGCATTATAAGGGGCGTATTTATTTGTGTTGCTTATAATCATAATATTGTCACCCTTCTCAAATGATATCAAGAAAATCGATTGAAAAATATTTCATAATTTAACTAACATGATAATGATGGAACTGTTTTCAATTGCCATTCTGGAATGAATGAGATTTAGCTAGCATATGGAAAGTATTGCACCATCTCTGGTAAGTCCACTTTATTAGCTCCATATTTTCCAGTTATGCTTCTTTAACCAGCCTAAAAATGATGTTTATAGCTCAATCTCAACAATGTGGACTTTCTGATCCTCAGGAGGCATATCATGCAAGTTCAAGGTCACCAACCCACATGCTGAATCGTATTCAAAATCGACTGGCGACGATCCCACTGTGCACTTTCTAGGCTTAGTTGAAGAGTAAGCTCCAAAACGCCCGCAACCCTTTACATCCATGGAGACAACAGCCGCTGCCCCCATGCTCAAGTCCTCCTCTCCGACTCCAGAAACTCCTGTCCCAGCCTTGACTTCATATTTGAGCTCTTCTATTGCGCCACCAGAATTGAACATGTCAATGAGGCCTAAGGGTGCAAAGCTGAAACTGGGCGCCAATACTTTAATCGGACTAATAATGAAGATCTCGTGGTCCAGGACCTTGAGAGACACTGGTATGGCAACATCGTATTGCAGAGTGGCGAGGTTACGATTCCGATAGGAGTAAATAGCCACATTACCATTCCAGTTGGAGTCCAGGACAACTTCAGAAATCAGATGTACATCACTAGCCCTAATATTGCCTGTTAATGGTTCAGATTTAGTTTGGTGGAATGTGTTCTTCCTCTCAATATTGTTCCATGCTGCACCTTGGCAGTTGTATACTCCAAGTACTCCAGTATACTTGTTGATGTTCCATATCTTCAACAGACTGAAATGCAACCAGATTCAGTCAGAAAATGCAAGATTTTAGTGGGATTTCACATTCAAATCAGAACAAAGTTTGGCGGGTTTGGTGAATTGGAACTCTATTAAGACAAGACTCAACATAAGTCAAGATTTTAGCTTTTTCTTTCTTTTATTAGTAAATTTTATCAAATTTTCCTCACTGAACAACAACGTTGAATTAAGAAATTTTACCTAATGCCATCACGAGAAGGGTCGGAGAATAAGCAGTCCTTTGTAGGTCGACCGGGCAACCGGGCTCGAAGAATCGAACCGTCCGGTAGAACAAGTTTCTTCAGAAGATCAAAATTGTGTTTCCCTGGTGCATCACTGTTACAAAGTTTCTGTTAGTTAACTGTATGTTTGAGAAATGCAATAATTGATCGGACTACGAACATTAATCAATATAAACAATTACAGAGATCCTTTTTAAGTAATTGACTATTAACGGAGACAAATATAATAATCGTAGATGATTTAGTATTCAATTGACATCGAGCCTATTCTCTCTAGTTAATATGTAAAAAGCACTAATGGTCTAGATGATGCGATTATCATACTCAATTCTTTCTAGTCCAACGTAACAAAAATGTCCCGAAAGTCTCGGATATGTTACCTAACATACACAGGACCACCGCTAATAGCTCTTGCAGATCCATGGTACTCAGCTGCTGGATGAAGTGAATGGAACATGTCCCAGTCAGTTAGCATTATGTCTGCAAGGAACACAGTATTGTATGCAACTGCAGCAATGTGAATTGTATGGGAAACAGGATCGCCCGGGTAGAAATCATCAGACGCTCTCACAATAGCCGTTTGTTTTGAGCTGGTTTTTTTGGAGCGTTAGATCAGAACAGACGGTAACATGTATATAAAAAACTAATCCTCTAAAAATGGTATAAAAATAAAGCATACCAATAGAGGGACTCGAGATTGTGACTCATGCAAGAAATGCAGCCGTTATCAGGAAAATTCCCAGCTACAGAAGTATCAAGTGCCTGATGATATTGCTTTGTTAATTCAACCCTGCCCCCAAGTCCTGCCCCAAGTGTTTCCAATATGCATTGTGCATCCACTTTTACCCCATCAACTCCCGCAGAGGCTAAATAACTATGCATTTCATTGTAAAATTTGTGCACATTTTTTGGATTCACTAGTCCCAACCCTTGCAATGCAATTGCATCAGTTTTCCACCCTGGTTCATTCTCTAGAACTCCCTTGCACAGCTTTGGATACTGCATTTTCGATCCATACCCCTCCAATTCTTTCACGCCAGGACGGACACCGCCCCAGTAGCCGGTTATCGCGTGCCATACATAGACGTATTTCAGTCCGTGCTTGTGTTTTGCTATGTTGACTATGTTCTTGATTCCCTCCGTTGGATCGTTCTTGCTTTGGAATTTCGGGTTTTCTTTGATTCCGGTTAGTCTTAGAAGGGGTTGTTGTTGTTGTTCTGTTTTTTCATAGTCGCCCGCGACCGATTGCCACCCATCGTCGATGATGACAAACTTTGGAGGGGTCCCACCTGCGGCAAGACTTTCAAGGCCGGCCTCAACGCCCTCTTGCGTCACCTCTTGGTAGAAAGCATTCCATGTGCACCACCCAAAGTAATCCACAAACCCTGGCAACTTTTTCTCGTGCCTAAGCCTGAATGTCCCGAGATGCAATTTGACGGCCGTCATCGCCTCGTATATCGTGACATACGGATCGGCACCTGAACTAATGTAAATTGAATGGGCGAATGTTGACCCTACGGTGTCGATATCCCCACTCTCTAAACACAATTCAAGCTCATCTTCATCATTTCCCTGAAGACAAGATTTGAATAGACCCTCAACCAAAGGCAAAAATACTGTGTAAACAACGTTGTTATCCTCATTTCCATTAACATTTGACTCCAAATTTGATCCATCTTTAGTTTCGACCAACAAGAATTGAGTTTCTAGGGGAATGTCTCGGCCCTTGTCACCCATTTTCTGGGACATCCACCATAACTTAAACCTGAAACAAGCCAAGAATCGAACCTCGAGCAGTGTCCCGAGAGACACCACGTGGCGGCTGTTCTCTTGGTCGAACATGGCCCCCAAGAACACACCCTCCACCGGCCCGGTCGAGGCTCCAGAGGTGGCTATCACATTGTCTGGCACGTTTGTTAATATGGTCTGGTCCTTCACCACCAGTTTTCCATCCACAATTCGTACGCCTGGCTTGATTGTCATGGCTTCTTTAATGCAGTAATATTTTTCTACTTTTCTCTACAATATGAGAAGATGACACAAAACATGCAAGAACATGCTAAGCCTCAGTTTGTGAGCTTATAATCAATACAACACCCTCTCTTACTAATCGAAAAGTCGGTCATTATGATAATATGGGTTGTAATGAATGTCAATTCTAAAATCAAATGAATTTTAACGCGTCCCATATTGCAAAAATAACTCTACTAATGAACGCCTTCATCTTACTAGCCAGATTTCGTCTTCTTTGAATAATGAATAGGTTATTGTTCTGAATTGAGCATTGTTCAAAGAAAAAAAAAACTTCCAGAAATCTACGTACCTTGTAAGAAGAAGAAGCAACTGAATTTGGTGAAGAAAATGTGGAAGCTTGCCCTGTTTGTACAATAACAAAGAATGTCAAGGGAAAACTGAATGTGGGAGAATGCTTGAGAGGTTGGCCTATTTATAGTACCAAAATGTCACCTTGGCTAGTAAATTAAAGATAAGAATAAAGATAGAATTTAGATATTATTTTAAAAGTAGAGTTTGATTTAAAATATGTTATTTAGATTAGATTTAATTTTTTGATAAAGTTCTATATTATTAGAATTTTTTTTTATATTTTAAATTAGTTACTCTATATATAAAGGTTGTGTTTGATAGAGTGGAAATTCCATGGAAAATGGAATTGGTTTTCCATTTTCTAACTTTTTAGGTGTTTGGTAGGGTTAATTTTCTTGGCAAAACTTTTGCCCAGCTCCTCCACACGTGCACATTTTCTGGGCTTTTGTGGAAAATCTTTTTCCTCCTAAGTGGTGGGAAGAGGTTTTCCAGGTTCTGATTTTTTTTTTTTTTTAATTTTTTTTTGGCAATGGAAACAAATTTTATAACTAATTGTGAAAAAAATTTATCACTTTAATGGACAATTTTCATGTAAAACAAAGCCAAATGTACACAAAAAGATCCAAAATTTTAAAATTTTCTTATTGAAAAATTATACAAATCAAACACAATTAATTAACAATTCCCTGAAAAACAAGTTCTAGGCAATTATTTTTTTGAAATTCATTTTCTTCCATTCATTTTCCATCTTGCTATCAAACGGACCTAAAGTGTTTATTTAATGTAATATACACTTTTGGAAGTCCGGGACTAGGTATCATACAAGTATAAATATTTTTTGTCCCCCTTGGCTCCACCCCTGCTTCTGAATAAAAAATAATAATTTTCTCTTGCCCTCAATTCTTCTTATTCTATGATTCACTTTTGCCTCGTTCATTTTTTTTTTTTTTATTTTATTATAAAANCTCGTTCCTTTTTTTTTTTTTTTGTTTATTATCAAACTAGTACACTCGTTCATCACTCCCCTCTCGGTGTGGACAAAAATAAACCTTGTCTATTATAATATCTAGTGAAATTTAATACTACACACAAAATATGTATCTAACTATAGATATTGATTCAATTTTTATAGTGCTGCGTGCGAAATGTAATATATATTGAATAGGTAAGATCGATTGAGCCACTGTTTGTCCCTATTTTTTAGGATTTTTTTTTTAAAACTAATTTTTAACTACACATTTTTTGGAATCTACATCTTTTATCAATTTTCAACCATATATTTCATCAAATTTTATCCAAATATACTAAAAATCTTAATTTTATTTAAACCAAATAGGGGCTTATTGATCACACGATATGTATCTCAATATTTGAGTCAAATATCATTATAAATTGAACATAAATGTTTAAGTACGAAATGACCCACTACAATTTGTTATTCCTTTCTACAATATAATTAATGCATCTACATGTAAACTCCTAATAATTTATTTGAACAATTAAAAAGTCGAGCATTTCCAACGCACACTAGGTATAATGTGAGTTGCATCACTCAGCCTATATTTAGTTCATGTTTATAAATTATTTATAAATATTCAAATTGCTTTTTATTTATATATTTCTAGATATTTATGAATTTTATTACCTTATTTACTATTCATTTTTATAAATTAAAAGTGAAAAAAATATTATATATTTGAAGGTGTAAATTGTGCATGATAAACTGAGGTAGAATACATTCACTAGGTGGGATGTCGTTAATCCTGAGAAATCTAAAAATGGCACCGAGAGACACGAAGTTCCCGTACAACTATGGACCATTTGATCACTAGGGCACGTGTCATGTAAATAGTGGACTAGGACGATTGTTGTACCTGTTTGTACATATGCAATTATTGATCCAGTAAGGCGTTACACGTTGATCTAGCGTGGTTAGAGTGCAGTGATATTTTCAGAAATTTAATGCCAAAATATCATCAAACCTATGTTTGAGCTTCATTTCTATTTTAAATGAGTTTTCTGAATTTTTAAAGAACATATAATCAAAAGTATGAAAAAAAAAAAAATTTGAATTTATGTGTAAAATATTTTATTAAACATATACGTGATTGAAAATAAGTTTAAAAAATAAATAAATTAGATAATAGGATTATATCGGGCGAAAATATCACTTGAAATGGATCCAAAGCACAATCATTGGAAGTACGCGTGGAATTTTATATGATGGTAATTGAGTACCTACGATTATCCATTTGTTTCAAAATAATATCTTATCAGATTTGTCAAGAGAATTAGTGGTCATGTGAGCTATATATATATAATCTCATTATCGATTTTTTCTTTTCCTTGCATTGGATATGCAAAACTCGTTCATATGACATATTAATGTATTTTCGTAGAACTCGAGTTTGGCTCCTATAATTAAATGTCTATTATGTAAGCCATGCAACTCTTCATGCAAAACAGTCGTTGGTAGTTCTACTTGTGACAAACAATCCAACTATTTTTGAAAATTTGAACTTTTAAATAGTAGAGAAATCTATTATTTATAACTTACTTTAATGCAATATATGTGAAATTTTATAAATTTGTGAAAGTGAGAATAAACTCGGAAGAGTTGCTCATCTAATATCCTTTTGAATTACATCATCAACTAAAATTTAATTATTAAAGATGATAAAATTTTATTTATTTATATTTAATCTTCATCACGAGTTTGTATTTTTTTTATAATAAGATCGTGTACTACATGTAAGTTGTGACAAGATTCAAGAAAAATCCTTAATTTTCTCACATTTGATTGGACACATAAAGCTTAAATAATTGAAAATTGACAGTCAATTGAATCAGCCCCCACACACCAGCACCCAAGGTTCCTGGCAATTTGCATGGGACAATCAATCCTTGTGTTTCACTAATAAAGGTAATTTGGCTTTTTCTTGATTGGTTAGCATAAGCATAGTGGAATATTTTTTTTGTCAAATTCTTACAAAAGATATACTTACACACAAGAATATGGTCTATGATTTGGAAATAACTTAGCTTCACATCAACGAGTCGTCATCATCCACCACCATATGTTTAATAATTTCGAAATGTAGTGAGAAAGTGGTGAATGATTACGACCCGTCATTTCGACTTTTAAGTAAATAATTGGACAGCGTATTGTGATGTTTATTTTGTATGATTTCAATTTTTGAGTAAATAATTGTATATCGTGTTATAATGTTTATTTTGTGTGAAGAAACGTCTTGAACTCCTTTTTCTCTTTTCCATACCTTATGGTTGATGTAAAAATGCTATATCGTGTGCATTTAATATATTGTTTAAGAACTATAATGTAGGGGCGGAGGGAGGGGCGGCTTGACTTCGCCCCTGACTACATGTAATCTTTACATTTAAGAAGAATTTTTTATTTTTTTTAATAATATTCATTGATGATGTGATGTAAAATTTTATATTTTATTTAACATTTTTAGATTATTCGTCCCTTGAGTGTTCATTATTAGTTGGTATTTTGTTTCGAATTTATGAAAAGTAAGCATGAGCTATTTTATAAAATTCTTTTCCCAATTTGTTTAGCTCATTGAAATAAAAAGTTATATTTCTCATTCAATAAAAGGAAAATCAAGAAAAGACGGACACGCTTTTTATATTAACATATTGCTCTAGTCATAATCGAATAAGGACTTTCACTTCTCTCTTATTCGCTAATGTCCCAACTCAAATTAGGAAAGGTAAAATGGTAACTTGACAATTTTCTCATTAAATAAATCAAAAAATAAAAAACCAAAAACTTGCATCAGTTTCTCCTTTTTTCCCGGCATCAACAGTGTCGGCACTACCATTGCCGCCTCCTCCCACCACCACCATCATCATAAATCACACATGAAAAACCAATTTCGACATCCAAAAATGGAACGTAAATCACGGCCACCACCAATACGTCGCCACGACCACCACCCATCACCCACCAAATCCCCATCATCCTATCCCAAACCCGAAAACTATCCACCACCACCGATCTCCTAACCACCATCGTCACCAATGTCGATAACTACCCATTTTCAAACTTCAAACTTAATTTAAAAAATTAAAAAAAAAATCAAAATATAATAGAAAATTGAATCCCATTGGAACCAGGTGAATCTCGAGCAAACTTGTACGACTATGGGTAACCATTTAATTGCTCCAATTGAGGTTATGGCTGATTTAATTGCTCCAATTGAGGTTGGGGCAGTTCGATAGGTCTTTGTGGCTGCAATTTATAATGCTTGGGTTTTGGGGAATTCTACTAATGATGGTGGTGGTGGTGGCCAGACTTTGAGGCGACGATTCTGAGGATGGCGATGGTGGCATGTGGTTGGTGGAAATGGGGATGAGTGGAGTGGAGTGGAGTGGGAGGAAGAATGACTTTTGTATATTTATTTTTATTCTTTTGGTTTTTTATGTGTGATTTACGGTGGTGGTGGGAGGAGGCAACGGTGGTGGTGGTGGTGGTGCTGCTGGGAGGAGGAGACAGTGTTGGTGGCGTCGGCACTGTTGATGTCGGGAAGGAAGGAGAAACTGATGCAAGTTTTTGGTTTTTTGTTTTTGTTTTTTAAATTTATTTAATGAGAAAATTTTTAAGTTGCCATTTTACTCATAATTTTGTCAAAACTTGTCAAAATCTACTATTCTTGGTCAACTAAGGTCAACTGGACGGAAACCGTCCATTTGGACCTCCGGTGCATATTTTTGAAACGTTTGGAACCTCCGCTGGCACAAAACCAAGGTTTGGATAAAGTCTGCGAAAATTGAAAATATTTGATACCGTGACTGTAATTTTTCCATTAATAATCGACAAAAGTAGATTGAATTTCAAGTAATAATTAATGAACCGATTTGACCAGTGCTCTTCTTTAATTTTGACTTTGGGCACATTTCATTACTTTTTAACACTCAATTATGCTTCTCATCATTTGATTAAAAACTCTAAAATAAATTTATTATCTTTTTATTTAATTAATTTCGTTACAATCTCATTACAAGAATTTAAAGAACTAGACTTAGCATGAATATTTTACTTTTTGCCAATTTATTGCCATAAAAGAGTAGTCTCTTCGAGCATATTTAGCTAAGCTTAAAATATTTAAGTTTCTTTTTAAGTAATTTTTTTGTTTCTTATATATATACTAGTTTTTGCCCTTGCGATGCATGGACTGGGTTATTTTGAAGGTAATGTTAGTGTGTTAAATATGTTAGATTATCGTGAATTACATCTTGAATGTTAGACATTGGCAATTTAAATTATCCCAGTAAATTTGCAATTGATGTAAAATAAATTTTATTAGGAGGTGAAAGTTATCTTGTTGAGTCAAGTTTAATTTTCAAGAAAAGTTCGGTGTTATTTAATTTAACATTGTGTGTTTGAATGTAACTATCAACTTGACCATTATTTTATGTATTTTGGGAATGCAGACAAGCTATAAAAAAAAATACAGCTCACGAAATCTTGCGGTAAAAAGAAGAAAATAACTTAATTTGACGATTTGGAAGGGAAAACAGCGAATTATTAAGTTTTTGCTATTTTTGATAAAATTTTGATAATAATGTTTTTATTTCAGCAGCATTTTTTATATCTTTTATAATATCTTTAATTGTCTATATTACCAAAATATATAAGATAATGGTCAAGTGCGTAGTGACATTCAGACACAATGTTAAATTAAACAACACCTAACATGTCTTGAAAATTGAACTTGACTCAACAAAATAAAAGTAACTTCAGTAGCATTTGACAAATTTACTTATATTAAATTACTCAAAGTGAAAGAAAAAATGTTCAACTTAACTTCGGCCCTTCTACATTTACAATGTATAATAATCATCTATTATATTTAGGGGGAAAAAATTCTTAAACAAGATAAAAAGCAATGAAGCAACTTCCAATGAGAATCTTCTGTAAAAATATTAACTATCTAACAGAATTGAAGCCTCATTGAGAAAGCAATGTTCATCACTAAGCTTGTCACTTGTTGTATAATTCACTAGTTCAGACGTCATATTTATGATCCTACTGTAAGTCATCATAGCAAGTTAACATCATCGAGATATAATGCAAAGTATAAGTGTAACAACACAAGTAAAATTTCGCATTGTATGAGCAATGTTGTAATAAAAATGAATGTTATGTAACAACACGAGTGAAGTTTGAATAAAATTAAGTTATAGTCATTTTTAAGTGTTACATATTTTTTTTTTTTGGTGGTATGTTTTTAGTGTTTGTAGAAAATAAAATAAAACAAACCACTAATTTGTTTGAGAGAGCAAATATGCAAACATTTTTCAATATTTATGACATTTTCAACAATAAGAAGAAATGAATATGTACCTGCGACCAAATGCCTGCGGAAAATATAAGTGTGTAGAATATCTTGAGAGCAAAATTCCTCTTCTCTAGACCTCTTCATTAACAAAAGTCATTAAATAGAAAGTTATTAAATAAATGAGTACCAACAGAATAAAAAAGAAATTACCTTCCAAAACCAGGTAATATCTTGAAGTAAAAAATTGTAGTGACCATAGGTATGATTATAAGCTCATAGACAAAATGGAAATGGCAAAAATTAAAATGACTTATGGTTAATGGGAAAACTTGTACCATACATTAATAACGATTAGAACAAAAATTATTAATAATTAATCTGTTATCAAGAGTATAGGCACAAGATTTTTCGAAGTTCTCTTAACTATAATTACTTCTATCATGTTTGCAACTTTAGAGTACCATGTTGCCATAAATCCAAGTAAGTGTGAAAAATATACACAAATATCATAAAACTTGAAATATTCCAAAACTAAATTAGTTGTAGAAAAAAAAAATAGAAATCGGCAATATAATTATAACAATGAGCGACTAAGATATGTGACAAATGCTTACAAAGAAATTATACTTCTACAAATGAATGAATGAAAGAATTTCTCTGTAGAGAATATTCTTCGTACATGTACTGTGTAAATTGATAATGCTTGATGGTTTTAGTAATACCTTTAAAAATTTGTTTGTTTTAGCTCTTGACAATTCTACATAAAGCTGATCATGACTGAAAATTGGTTCAGGAAGATACAAATCAATGTAATCAAGTGTCTGACCTTGTGCTTTATTTATCGTCATTGCAAAACATTGTTTAATCAGGAATTGAGTTCTTTTAAAATGAATTGAAGTTTGATCATTTTTCAGAGGTATAAAAGAAATTCTTGGTAAGAAAATATGTTTTCCACAATATTTACCAATTGTAATTTCTGCAAGAATTACATTCTTATCCATTTTTTTACAAGTAAGGCGTGTTCTATTGTATAACCCTTCAGAATGATTGATATTCCGCAATAATATCACATGACAATTTATCTTATGCTTCAATTCATGCGGTGGAATACCATTTGAAGTCAAAGTAATCAAGAAATCTTCATGTAGGCTCTATTCTAATTTGTCAATTGCTTCACCAAAGCTATAATATGTGAAAATTTCACCATGAATCTGATCAAGTAAAATTCTGTTAATATGATCAACATTAAAGTAATCAAGAAATCTTCTTGTAGGCTCTATTCTAATTTGTCAATTGCTTCACCAAAGCTATAATATATGAAAATTTCACCATGAATCTGATCAAGTAAAATTCTCTTAATATGATCAACACATTCATTTCTAGGCGTAAGAATTACTCGATTTCCCATCGTATGTAAATTATCAACTTATATTTCTATATTTGGGAAAACATGATTTATCAAAATTTTCAGAGATGTAATTTCATCCTCAAATTGTATAATTATATTGCTTGGAAGCTGAATGTAGTTACAATTGTGTTCTTCCTCTGTTCCATTTCCAACTCTAAGCAAATAATCACAAAACGTGGGATCCAATTTTGTTCGCATGTTCTCAACCAACGGTAGATGTGAATACAAAGGCCATAAGTCAGAGAAGACTAAGTTAGCTTTCATTATGTCTTCTTTTTTTCCTCTCGGTATCACTGGTAAAACTTGTCTGAAATCTCCTCCTAGAGCGATCACTTTTCCACTGAAAGGCAAGTTACAATCAGTAATATCTCTGAACATTTTATCAATGACTTCAACGACACAATGATTCACCATAGGTGCTTCATCCCAAATTATTAATTTAGACATTTTTAACAAAGTCCCTAGAGCTGATTATTTACTAACAGAACAGATAACTTTACCAACTGTTTCCAGGGAATTTTAAATCTTGAATGAGTTGTTCGACCTCCAAGGAAAAGAGATGCAGATACTCCAGAAGATGCTGTAGCTAAAGAAATTAAATTTTGAGACCTTACACATGTTATGAGAGCTTTATATAAAAAAGTTTTTCCTGTTCCCCATGGACCATCGATGAAATAGATCATACTGGACCATCGATTAAACTCCATATCATCTAACATGCCTAAGGACACTAAGTTCCTTTTTAAATCTGGGACAAATATGGTTTCCTTTAGAACCAAAATATTTCCATTTTTCTAAAAGAAGTTTAACAGTTCATATTCCACTTATTTTGCAGGCATGGTTAGTTCACATTGTAACTTGCCCTCCTTTGGTTTTAACAAGATCGATGAAGCAGTTTTTTTTTAGGGCACATATGAAAAGAACAGCCTGAATCAAGTATCCATTCATCACTCAGTTTCTTTCCAATGCTTACAAGAACTAGACCATTCTCAATTTTGGGTTTATTATAAGCAATGATGGTATTTCCTTCTTCAAAAAACTCTCTCTCTTGATTCATTTTCTTTTTTAAAACAGTCTTTTGCAATCTTTTGCAAAATGACCAATTTTACCACAATAGTAACATTTCTTGCCCTAGGCATTATTCTTGGTCTTATTCCTTTGAGTCCATTTTTTGTTGTCTTTTGAAAATTTTGGATGATAATCAGATTTAACAAAACGTTTTCCTTTTGATAACAAGTTTATCCCAATGTGACTAGTACTTGACTCAGCCTTAATCTCTTATGCCTTATTTTTCAAAGCATTGATCATTATATCAATACTAAGATCATTTCTACCATATTCTAAGTCAACCTTAATGTCCTTATACCTGTCACTTATGGAGTTTAACAAAACTACAGCTAATTGATCTTTTGAAAGTTTTTCATCACAATTGGCCAAGTCTTGGATAAGTTTAGTAAATCTGTTCAAGTTTTCATCCAAATCAACTGAATGATCCATTTTAAAATAAAAGAATTGTTTTAAAAGAAAAATTTGTTTGGAGTAGTTTTGATTACATATTTGGCATGAAGTTTGGTCCACAATTTTGCTGCAGTTTTAGTTTCACAAATTCTTCTTATCACATTTGTAGATAAGTATAAGAAAATAATACTCCATTTAAATTCTTCAAGTTCAGGCTTTTTACCATGAAGTAATTCAGCAGGCCAACTATCATCCAAAGCTTTAACACATTTCATTTACATTAAAATAGCTTTTATTTTCTGACTCCACAAGTTAAAATTAATTTTTCCATCAAACTGACTAACTTCAAATTTAGGAGAAGCCATGTTAAAAAATCAATGCAGACACACATGCTGATGACAAATTACACAGTATGCAAAAACAGTAGGAGCACAGAATAATCACAGATAGAAAATCATAGTAATACACACAGTAGAACAAGATTTTTAAAATAACAGCTAATATCAGAGAGAATACAGATCAAGACTCTAAAGAATACACAATATCAGATATCAAAAACTATGTTTCAATGACCTCACCAGCAAGATTCTCCAAGTAACACACCCAAACTTGATTTATCTTAGATTCGAGGAGCCTCACGAGAGCTCCTAGACAAAGATTAGTCTCAAGGGGGTTTCAACGGTGTACGAAAAATCAAGAGTATGATCAAGAAACCCTAATTTAAAAGTAAACAATTTAAAAGATTAAAAGATATCACCAAACGAGTTTTTATAAACTCGATTCCTTGTGATATTCACAAGAGCAGACTCAAATCCTTCAGGATCTGAAGCAGACTGCCTCCTTCTCAAAGATCCAGACAACTTGTTTCACCAGTCCAAGCTCTGATACCATTGTAAGGCCCAGATCAACACACGATATGAGAATCGAAACACTCAATAACCAAAATAAACAAGTAAAATTACAGAAATTAAAGGAATGAACACAAGAATTATTTCGGCCGTAGCCTCTGAGGTTGGGTGACCGCTTCTAACACCTATATCCCCCGTTGAACATCCATAAAAGGAAATATGCTCAGATGTACTAAATCAACCACAAAATGGCAACGAAAATTACAAATGTTAGAGATGAGATATACGACTTATCTCTCAAAGTACAGCAATAGATCTCCCAAATTCACCAATAAACCCTTCGAACAAACACTAAGTAACACAACAGAGAAATTACTCAGATCCTCACAAAATTCACACAGAATATTACAATCGAAGGTTGTTCTATATCTCATAACACTTTAAATTAGAGATTTAAAGTAATACAAACAAGTAACATCAAACCCTAGCCTCTTCTCTTTTTTTTTTTTTTCAACTCGCAGAAACCCTTGAAGTCTCCAGAATCCAACAGCCACAAGATAGCCACGTGTCATCAATCCAGGTAAGGACGCTTCAGTTAAAGAAGCGTGTATTGCACACACGTTAATAGCCAAAATGTTGGGAGCACAGAAATGGGTCGGGTCGAAGTCCAACATTCTGGAATTTTAATCGACCTAATCAAACAGCCAAACTTTGGATTGAGCCAGTCGCCTTTTAGCCCATTTAACTTATGGGTCGTTATGGTCCACAATGGTCACCTCCTATATCTATCGTTGACACGAGTGCGGGCTGGACTGTCGAGATTTTTCCCTTCTGCATCAGTGCAAATGGAAGGATTCTGGTTGCCATGTGCCTGGCAGAACCCAAAATATTGACTCCAGAAAAATAGGCATAACCTAAGAGTTATGAAGCCCTCCCAAATATATCCTATTCTGCGTAATTAGAAGCAGAAGAGTGGGTCGCAACTTCACAACTTCCCGCAGCAAAATCAACGGCGATGGTGGTTGGTGCAGGTCGCGGCTCTACCTAGAACAGATCGAGACTTCATCTAGAATCGATCCCGACTTCGGCGACTCCAGGAACAGCTCGCTTCTCCGACCAGGGCTTGCTTAGTAGCGATGAAGGCAGGGTCTGCACACAAAGCTCTGATACCATATACGCAATTAGGACCAAATTTGGAGGAGAAAATAATGCCTATCTTTTATTATTCTTTGATACAATGCCTAAATTTATAGACCTAAACTACAACTCCGTAAGGCAAGTTTAATACATGTTAATACTTTATCTAAAGACAATTACAATTGAATTCCAATATGTATGCTGCAACCAGAATTTTTACATGTGCTTGCGAAATCGGTAGTTTGTTATGCTTAACTGGATATGATTGAGGCGGATCACCGAAAATAAGCCTTCATTGTCTAAAATTTAGTGTACCAAACGTTTCTCATAAGTGGAATTCTTATGTCTTGTTTTCTGAGCTCACTCGAGTCAATTGGAAATCGTGCAAGGGAGGCATGGATGTAACTATGTAGTCATATCTTATGTACGTATTCATATTCATATTCAAACCCACTTGGATTTGAATAAGATAGAGAATGATTTAGTTAAATTAGATATTCCAATAAATACGATGTGAATAGATCATATGACAAAAATTGATTCAGGTCTCGAATTTATTCAAAATAAGATTATGCTACAACATTATATTATTATTATTGCTAGGCAAATTATTGTAAACTTCTCGGGTTATGATGTTAAATCATTGTTTATTCAGTTGGCATCGACTAAAGTAAAATATCGACACCACAAATGTAACAATCTAAACTTACAACATATTTAAGTCATTTGAAGTAGCTTAATTTAATTAGATATATGTATGATACGACCCGTTATTCCTTGGATGACTTTTGATATTTAGCCCAGTTTTTAGTTACCTATTATGTTTTTGGGCCTAATCACTATTTACCCTAAAAGTCCACCTATTACTATATATTGGTTGGTCCCATTGCTTTGTGGTTTGAACGTTATTTGCTTAGCCACCTTTGGAGAGAAATCGTTTGCTTCCCTTCTTGGCTTTATGCTCATTTCTTTGCAGTGTCTCTCTTGTCTCTCTCAGCCTTTGTGGCTACAATAACCCTCCATCTCTTGTTCCTTTGTGGGCAATACCAAGCAACCAGATTTGGGTGTGATTGTAGGAGTTTTGGGTTTGTGACTTTGTGGTGTTGATTTTTGTATATGTGATCTACTGAGCCCGAAATCCTTTGGTGGTCCATTTTCGCTCAACAATTATTATTAACAGATTTACCTAAGGTAGGTGCATGCATGTCTGCATGTTGTAAATACCTACAAGCTGAATATGCATTATGTATGTTCCTTGCATACAAATCTACTATTACAAGGAGCACTATCGCAAAATTTAATGTCGAATATATTTTTGTTTTCCAGTCTATAGGTTAAGTTATCAATTTTCTCTAGTTCGGTGTGATTGAGAGTTTATGTCCCCACCAAAGTTTATTAAATTTATATTTTAGTATTAATTCTATCTAGGTGGTTTGGTTTTAAAAGAAAACCTACGAGTAAATTCAGAATAATTATAACATAATCCACGAAAAGAAAATCTTTGATTGCTTGTCACTTACAATTGATACACATACATCAAAAATTTCACAGAATCAAATGTTATTTAGCAAACGGAAATGATCAAGGATGGATTCGGGAAGGAAAAGGCAAGAAATAAATTAGAGACTCAATATCCCCTCATGCGCGCCGATAGATGGTTTTGACCAGATGCACTGATCAATCTACGTACCTACATACCTGCAAAACCATAAACCACGTAACGTATACGATGAGCCAAAGCTCACATAATTTTCAAGAAATTAACATAAGCAGCATATTTGATATAGAGTACTCTATTGAATTGGACTGTATGATAAATAAATATTTTTTAACATCTTTTCTCTTCTCTACTATAATTTCTAGTACTGCTTATCCTCCCAACATCTATGTATGTAACACTGTAGTACGAATATTTCAATTAGGGTAGCATGTTAGTGTCCGACACTGACACTCCTCGGATACTCTATTATAAACATTTTTTATTTTTTATTAAAAATATTATACATTTTTAGCTCAAAGTTATTAATAAATAACAAATAGTTACTCATATTTAACAGATTTCAACAAAAAAAAATAATAATAATAATAATAATAACGAGGATAAACTAAATTTATACTAAACAAATGAAGAATTATAAAAAATTTAATCAATGTGTGGGTGATGTGTTTGTCGGTACTTTTTTTAAAATCGTGTGTCGACGTATCAACTCGTATCCTGTTGGACACGTAAGTGTGTCGGTGCATCATAGGTATGTAGTGTATGTATAGGAGGTGGGGTGGGGAGTAGGGGGCGAATCCAATATAAATATGATTTCTGTTCAGCTTTTGGTGGAAAGAAAAAATTACTTAATTATAGAATAAACGTTTGTCTGTTTCAGTGCAATAAGTAGTACATGGTTGTAACACTTTATCCCAGTTGAGAGATAATTTTCGATGAACTAAAGACATACTTAGTACATTATATAAGCTTGATTGCATAAATAAATTGAAAAGAAATATATGAGATGTTTGTCGGGTGTGATCATGAAGTGCTAAATATGCTCATTAGATGCAAATGAGCTAGATCATGAGGTGAAATAGCTAGTACCGTAAACCACATCATTCTAAGAACTTAAACATCTAGAGGATTGATTCAACAAAAAGCTTATAAGATCAAGAAGTGAAAAAGCTAGTAATACTCAAATTGACCATACTTAGAGAGAGCAAGTGTAGCCAGGAGGTGCTGTCTTTCCACAGGTGACAAGAAGCTGAAGTGCAAGTGGGACAAAAATGTTAAGATTTAAAAGTTTAAGCTTAAGTGTTGTGCATAAACACACTGCAGCTTCAAGTTCCACAAGCCCTTGAAGCACTGGGCAGCACTGATTAACCACAGGGTCTCCAAGCCCAATGTGGACCAGCCCACCAAGTAAATCCACACAAGCACCAAGTCTTAATGTGTCAATGGGGCATGTTGCTGGTGGTGGTGGGCAGGGTGTTCCCTTTCCCTTTGGTGGGTTCAGCACTGGTGGCACTGTAACTGGAGGGGTTACTATCGGCGGCAGATTAACTGGTGGTTTGACTATTGGTGGCAGGGTTACTGGTGGTATGTTTCTAGGCGGCAGAGTTACTGGAGGTTTGACTGTCGGCGGCAGGGTTCCGGGTGGTTTGACATTTGGTGGGTTTTTTGGTTTCTGGTGTTTTGGTGGGGGATTGGAACAGTATCCACAGCCAAGAATGGGAGTGGCTGAGGAAATAAAGAGCAAGGAAATGAAGAGAAGGGCAGTTATTTTAGAAGACTCCATGATTTGATCCTCTGATGGAAAAGGAAGAAAATGGTGGTGGTGGAGTGGCGGAGAACGGTGACGTTATATAGAATGAGGAGAAGCGAGTGGGTGGGTGGTGTAAGGGGAAAAAAAAAAAAAAGAAAAAACCCTAGCTGAAACCGAAGCACGTGAACACAAAGGGAGCTGCCAAAATTTGCTAGTTGTCAACTACGTATCATGCCATGCGAATGCATGGATCTTTATGATCTTGATTTCACTTTGCATTTTTACAAAGCACGCTTTTATCTATTAACCATGTGATGTTTATTTGTGTAGATGAGTTTTAAATGAATACATGTAGCATATATGTTTAATAGTTTAAATTTTTAGACCTGATAATTAGTTCTTGTTTGGAATAATGTGTGGTTAAAAAAATGAAAATTTTTAGATTTACGTTTAATATTATTTTATTGAAAAATATGTAATTGAAAATAAGATAGTGAGAAATGCATTAAATAAAATTGGAGCGGCTTAATAGTTGGGTAAAATATGTTGAGTCATGTTATAACCTAGTATTCTAGGTTAAAATTTCATCATCGTCAATTTATTGGAAATTGTACAAGTTATAGATTTTTTATTTTTTATTTTACCAAACCGTGGGTAGAAATAAAATGCACATAAAAATAAAAGTTAAGTAGTTAAATAAATGTGAAGAAAATTTATTTAAATTATAAGTGCAAAAGAGGTCAAAATTTGAGGATGTGCCTGCAATTTCCCAAAATATTTGCTTATAAATCTTTAATTACACTTTATTAGTACTAGTAGCTAGAAGATTTTAGGTCGCGGGTTATAGGTCTAGCCATAATAGCGTGCATTTTACATGGGAAAATAGCAACGGTGCTATTTGTGTAGCATTTTTTCATGCAATTGTATAAATGGAATATCATAATTTTCAATTTTTCATGTTTATTAATGTACCTTTTTCTCAAAGGATAATTTGTACATTAAAATAGTATGTGAGTGCGCGTCTTATTTTTAGATTCACTATACAAATATAAGTAAAAGGGGAAAAAGGATGAAAGAAATTAAACAAAAGAAAAATGGTTAATTTCACAAACGGTCACTGAAATTACCTAAAAATCACAAAATGGTCATTGGAATTTAAATTTCTTTTACAAACGGTCACTAAATTTTCAAATTTTTTGAACAAGTTTTGTGGTTATTTTCCCACAACTTCCGACCACCAAGACTGCCGGATTTGGATAACGTTAGAAAGCCCACAATGTCCTCTTCAATTACCACAAAAAATCTCCCTATAACTCCAAGGGATTTGGCTTGCATATACCCACGAAGTAGGCTACCGAAAAATCTGAAAATCTGTCCAGATTTTCAAATTTTTTGAGCGAGTTTGCGGCAATTTTTCAGCAACTTTCGACCACCAATACCGCCGATTTTGAATACCGTTGGAAAGCCCACAATGTCATCTTCAATTACCACGAAAATTCGTCCAAAAATTTTGAAAATTCAGTGACCGTTTGTAAAAGAAATTTAAAATTCAGTGACCGTTTCTACAAGGTTTAAACTTCAGTGACCATTTTGTGATTTTTAGATAATTTCAGTGACCGTTTGTGAAATTAACCCGAAAGAAAAAGAAACAACCTTTGGGACAACAATCCAATATGGGAAATGCATGGGGATTTTGCTACCATTTTCCTTTTTACTTTCTTCCTTTTTTAAAAAAAAAAAAAAAAAAAAAAGAAGAAGAAGAAGAAAATGACAAAATATTTTCCAACCATTACTCGGGCAACAATATCCATAAAATGTTATGATTTCTTCCTTAACACTTCAAGAATGATTTTAAAACTTTCTATATTTAATTCTTCTACATTGTTGTTATCATTATTCTTAATTATGCCAACTATATTTTTATCTCCATTTCTTACTGAAATTTTCTCACATTGAAAGCCTCCAATCTAATCAACCTTGAGGAAAAAGAAAAAAAAGAAAAAGAAAAAGACATTATCCTATCCCATCGATCACGACCATCTTTGAATCTTTCGAGACAACTTTTACTATGACATATTCGCATAGGCAGCTATTCTAGGCTGGAGGGGGATGGGGAGAGCGTGGGGTTGTCCAAAAATTATTCAAGTATGAATGTATGATTGTTAGAAAATGCTTGTCTAAAAAATTTCATTAGTCCTTTTCAATTACCATTTGAAGTCTTACATATATCTTGCTTTCAGTTTTCTGACTATACAACTTTTTATTTTAGCTAATTGGATTTTATCTATTTATGCATGTACATTTTGGGGCCATTATTCCTTGAAATAGATATTTCAATGGCCAATTTTGAGTCACGCCACATTCTCTTTCCGTGGTTTCGTCTATACTTGTTTATTCGAGGGCTCTAACTCTAACATAAAGATTGGTTTCATTGCCCCCAGGGCACATCCCAACTGGCAAAGGACGGGAATCAACTATGCTGGCAGCTCAAAAGTCACGGATTCAATTCATGGGGCTCTTGGAAGACAGGCTCTCTCCTGAAATGCATGATTTATCCTGGAAGGCAGAAGTTCTCCTGAGTTCTCCTGCAAGGCAATGTGCAATATGAATTTGACTCTCTTGACACTTTGACGAATCAGTGAGAGGAGGAGGGCTCTTTGACCCTTACCAGTTTGGAGCATAACCCGTGGTTTACCTTGTATGTGTGATGAGGGGCCAGATCACAGACCCACGATCTAGTCGCTGAAGGTGGACACTTGTGTATCACAGAAAAAAAAAGATTGGATTCATTTTCTCATGAATAGTCTCAAATTTTCAATAAATAATGACAATGAACTTTAATACAAAATTATTTTTCAGCTCTAATTCTACCGCATTGAATCAAATCATCAAGAAAGAGATAAATAGACCAGTGGTAATAACATGACTTGTTGCAATTTTTAAGAATATAATTGTTTTATAATCCTTTCAGTTAAATTTGAAAATGAATTGAATTGAAAAATTGAAATAGCGAAAAAAGATTTAAAACTCGATCCAAAATTTTGTTGGGAACAGAACTTAAGTTGTAGTCATATGGTCTAGCCGTACATAATTATATTGAACATTTCAATATTGAATTTCACTAACTAATGCCATTGTGTAGGATTAAATGAGAAAAAAATATTTTCATGCTTGACTCGAAATTAAGATTTCATTGGAAAGGGATAATAAACACTATAGTACAAGTTCCATGTAGCCATAGGACACATGCAACATGTTCTAGCATGAAATAAAGATTGATTCAAGTACTTTAAAGCGTTTTTTCAAGAAATGTTTATTTCAAAAAAGAGAAAAAACGATTTATCGTAGATTTTTTATACTCTATAAAATTAAATTGTAAATTATTGTTGTCTCCAATCTTAGGTATACATGGAAAAAAAAAAAAAAATTGTTACACGTATCCGTAAGCAAGTCTCACGTCCAATCCACGAAGATAGAACAAAAAATTACACTAAAGAATCTAAATACAACATTTGATATTACTTTTAGAAAAATACGACCACCTTTGTTAAATCATTATAGAGCATGAATAATAAAGCATTATGTTAAAATATAAATAATTAAAATTTCAAAATCGTTCTCTTTTTTATGGATTGAGTTTGAAACTTAAAATGGATAATAATTGAATACTGAATTATGCCGCTGAGATCTCAGAGTACATATGGCCCGCGAAGACATATTGACTGACAAAAGATAAATAAATAATGGGATGTTCTTTTATCTTTTACGGCCCGTTTTCTATTTTTAATTTTTTAAAATAGTAAAAACATATTTACTTACCTATTTTCAAAAACGAGTTTAAAATTTATAAAGAAAATGAAAAATGCCAAAAAAGTCGTTTTGGTTGTTTTCTGTTAAAACCAAGCCAAAACTTCTTTTTTTTTTTTTTTGAAATTTTTTTTTAAAAATGAAAAAAAGATAAATTTATAAAGAAAATCGAAAATTTTGAATGTTTTCAATTAAAATCAAGCAAAAATTTTCAAAACGTATTTTGGGTATTTTCAGTTTAGCGTCGCTCCAACCACCACCAACGCCGCCTGCACGACACCACCACCACCATCGGCGCTGCAACCACCACCATCGCCGTCTACATCACACCACCACAAAAACCACCATCGTTGCCGTCGTCGTCGCCGCAACATCACCCCAACCATCACCACACAACCGCCAGATCCGCCACAACCGCCAATTCCACCACCACAAAAAGCATCAAAATCGTCGCAGAACCACCACCACAACTACCGCCACACCACGTCACACCACACCACAACACTCAAACACCAACGCCACACCACAACACCCAACCACCGCCACATTGGTGTTTGTCACTTTATTTGAGTTTGTCACTCTTTGAGCGTTTTGTGTCACTTTTTTAAAAAAAATTTGTCACTTTTTTAAGTTTGTGTTACTTTTTTTTCTAAAAAAAAAAAAGGTAAAAAAGTGACAATTTTTATAAAAAAGTGACAAAATTCACTTTTACATTTTATGCAGTATTTTTACTTTAAAAAAACTTTTCATATGATTTTTCAAAACATCTCTAATTTTAAGGGTATTTTTGTAAGTATCAAATTTTTTTTTTTTTTATTTATCTAAAACCCTTCTTTTCAAGATTACATTTCAAAAATAAGGGAACAAGGTTTTACAATTCAAAAATCAGGTAGTAAATAGAATTATTAATTAATATTATAAAACAAAAAATTAATTTATATACACCCCACCTCACCCACACCCAATTTGAAATCCCTAAACACCGTCCACTTCTCTCTCTCTCACTGTCTTTCTCTCTCACACTCTCTCTCTGCCTTATCTGGTGATGACGTCGTAGGACGGTGGCGATGGTGCGGTGGTGCTTCGTTGGTGTTGGTGGCGGTAGTGCCGATTTGTGATGGGTGGTTGGTCGCGGTGATGGTGGTGGATCGACGGCGGCACCGAGTGCTCTTCGTCGTCATCAAGCATTGGCAAGGCGGTGTGGCACGATGGTAGCAGAAACAAGATGAACATAATCTGAGCTTGGATGTGGCGATTTGTGTGTGGATGGCGGTGTAAGTGGCTGAATGATGTGTGAGTTGCTGGTCGAGAGGTTGCAGACTGGAGAGTAGACATTGTTGTCGATAATAGGTTAGATGAATAGTTGATGCTTATCAGGAAAGATGGAAATGACGGTGTTTTTGGTTGTTGTGGATCGATCAGCGGAATAGATGAATAAAGTGCAGGTGACGGAGCTTGTGGTGGCAAGCGGCTACTAGAGGTAGGTGTAGTCAATGGAAGAAGATGAAGTGGTAGGAGGAAAAAGAGGAAACCTAGAAGAGAGAGACGATTTCAAGATCACTGAAGCTTTGATCAAAACAGACTTCTGGCTTCTGTTCTTGATATCCTTTGTTGGGGTTGGAACTGGCATTACTGTTCTGAATAACAAGCACATATAGGAAAAGCTCAAGACATGAAACATCGTCATGATGATGCCATGGGTGATTTGTGTGTGATAGAAGAAAGCAGATTTGTTTGTGGTGACCATTTATGACAAAATATTGTTTATTGTGACTGATTGTGACTAATTCTGTGTTAATTGTGACTGATTATGACTCGTTGTGACCAATTTTGTGTTGATTGTGACCGATTATGACTTGCGATTGACTTGATCACAGACAGTCACACTTAATACAAATTTGGTCACAATTAGTCACACCGAAGATAAAGTTGGTCACGGTTAATCCATCTCCTTTTGATGTTGAATACAAATTTGGTCACAATTAGTCACATTGAATATAGATTTGGTCACAATTAGTCACAGATGACACGTGTCAGCAAATGTGGGTGGTGGATCCATGGGGTAGGGGTGTGATTTCGAATTTTTAATTTTCTGGAATTTTTAAGTCGCTAGAACAACCGTCGGAACTATCATCCAAGCGATCGTCGGAATAATCGTTGGAGAGGCCGTCGGAGTGATCGCTGGAATAGTCGTCGGAGCTGATGGCCGCCTCTGATGGAGAGCAAGGGTAGAGAGAGGATAGAGAGTAGAGAGAGAAAGAGAATGATTTAGATTTGGATTTGAAATTTAATAAATTGGAGTAATTTGTATTATATTATAATTAAAA
>CAIGRB010001206.1:82291-111158 GCA_903798255.1 Fraxinus quadrangulata | reverse complement strand
AAAAAAAAAAAAGGTTGGAAATGGCCAAATGGGCCAAACAATTGGCCCAATTTTAATAATTAATGGTGGGTTCCCGTAACCCGGTCCCTGTTCTCATATAATTTCAATTTTCAAGGTTCCAGTTCCCCGCTCCCGTATCTTTATCTCTCTGCTGTGCTATGATATACACACAGACACTTCAAGCCTCAAAGTGACGGTCAAAGGTAATTTCTCTATTAAAGTTCTATTTCTTCTCTTTTTCTAGCATCGAATGTGGTATGGAATTTGATTTGGTGTAAGATTCTGATTTTGGGCCGCCTCCAATTTCTTCTCCTTTTCTAGCATCAAGATTTTACTGTGTTATTCACTTATTCTCATCTCACATTTGATTTAAAATGGATCTTTTTATTGATTTCTTGTGTATTTTGCACTTCATTTGTTGCTAAATTTTGAAATTGGATTTAGGGCCTAAACTAAAATTTAGGGCCTTATTGTTTTTCCACCCAAAGTTTGATTCTTTATGTTAGTTAACTTTTCAATATTATGTTTTTTCACGCTATAGGTGGCAGATTCATGTTAGGGTATTACCGCATGACGTGATTTTAGTTCTGTATATAATAGTATATTGTCGGAGATCGGGTTTGTGGCTGATTTTTGTGAAAACAATTGTGAAAGATTTTATAAAAGAAAATCTCTTGAGAACGTAGAAAATGTTGATGAGGAGATATCAAATAGAGATCACTTTGATGTTGCAAAACTTCGCTGGCACTGAAAAAACTCCCTGGGTCCGCCCCTGATACCATGAGTATAATGAGTAGAAGAGGAGAATTTTATTAATATTAATAATGAAAGATTACACATTATTGTGTAGAATATAAGGATTGATTTAATATGTGTTGTACACCACATATATCTAATACTAAGATCCTAACATTCTAGGAATATAAAACAATGAAACTCCCAAATAGAATTTCAAACCAAATAGACTTCAACTAAACTTCACATAAAATTTCCCAAGTAATCTTCCAAATAGAATTCAAGTTACACCCTATATCTAACAAAATGGTACCTCAATTTTACGTTTAAAAGACCACAAATTATGATAAAAAGTTTTTAAGTAACTTTAATTTTGAAAGGCATAATGTCGTTTTGATAACAATAAATTAATATTGTTATAACAAATTCGAAAAATGTTATAAAAAAAAAAATCGAAAAATAATATTTTACCATTTAAACAGTCTTGCTCTTTTTAAAAATCGATGTTAAGTATTATTCACTTATTTACTATCCATTTCTATCAATTTATAATTTAAACCGTTAATACACACTTCCCAAATATGTTCGAAGTCTCGACAAAAGATAGCTTTCTCGATCACTATCACTTGAATTGGAATAAAAATATACATAATATAGGCGCACAAATGGAAGACTTTTGTTCTTATTCTACGTGTGATTGTATCGGTTCTATTACAAGTGAGATAAACAAAGAACAATTGTTCATCCGTGTAGGGTATTGTATTTTACTCATTTTTACTCGTTCGAATTCAACTTTAAACAAGTATGGTACAATATATTATTAGATTTCAATTTTAGTCTTTTTATTTTTATTTAGTTTTCACCATCATTAATCCACCTTTTCGATTGTTGTCTTGACTCACTTTTTAACAAAAAACTGTCATGTAACAATTTTATAAAAGATCGATATCGAAATTTTGATCTCAAAATCTTTGTTTGCTATGAAAATATATATTTAATGTCGAGTCCATCTAAAAGCATAAATTTTTAAATACAATTTAGTTATCAACTGGCAATCTTACATAATACTACCAAATATTTTGTAGAAGCTAACATTTCCACAAAAAAAAAAAAAAAAACAAGTGACTTAATTATAATTGTTGATTCAATGAAAATTTACCTCATCTTGCATTCATTTTACATTATACTATACTTTTCTAAAACTAAAAATTAATTCTTCATTATATTTTACCTATTGATTGCTTTATTATAGTGTGATGCATACCCGATCTTATTATTTTAATTGGTACTCGTCGTTTTTTTTCGTTGTTCAAATCTTTAAATAATTCAAGCATTGTCTTAAGATTTTTGATTAGGTAATGGTAGTTGCCAAGTTTCCTAACAATTTGGTTGGTTAAGCCACTTTAAGAAATTTATGCTTTTCCTACAAAATCTTAGGAGACAAATTGAGATTTGTGTGCAGATTTCACTTTTTCCTACAAAAATGAAGTTTCATAGGGCTATGATTTGCTTCGAATTTTTCCATAGTGGGAGGACTTGTGCCCACAAAAATTTATATTTTTTCCCGACAAAAGATTTGATGGACAAGATGTATCTTTTGGCAACAAAAAAAATAAAAAATAAAAATTGACCTGTTCGTAGGCACTAGGCTAATAATTAGCGGAAAATTTTTCAAATTTTTACTTATATTTTTAGAGGGAAAATATTTGACTTGTTTATGGATCGAGTCGGTTATAGGTTAAAACCCGATCCAACACTTCAATTGATTTAAACTTAAAAAAGAATTTGAAACCTAATCATATACTCTCTTTTTTTCGTAGGCTAATAATGTTTGCCCATTTGCACCCCAAAAAAACCGTACTCTCACAATTTACAAAGGCAAGTTTCTTCTTCTGCCTCTCACCGCCGATCGCCCACTCCGGATTGAGCAATCATGGGAACTATTATTCAAGTAGATCAAAGTTGATGTCTTTATGCACTTTATAGTTTGACTACAGAAATATCAAAGTTCACATCTTTATGCGCTTTCTTGTTCGATAAAGCAGATGCCTTTTATTCGAGGATTGTTTGACTACAGTAAACGATTGGTTGACCAATATATGTTTTTTTTGGTTTATTACCTGGGATGTATTTGTATTAGTTGAATTGTTAAGTTTTGGTGTATAATTTGAATTCTGGGCTGGATTTATAAGTGCTTTGGTGAAGTTGGCAGTAAAATGGTTGATTAAGATTATATAGCTTAGAAACGATACTTATTTTTAATTACATTTTGCTTAACGGTGGAGTAAATGTATACTGAACCGTCCTTGATTTAGAAATACATTTAACCTTTCTGTTATTGGACTTGCATGAGAGGTTTTATGTGTTTTAAGAATTTAAACCAACAACATGATTAGTTGTAGATTAAGAGATTCATATGTGATCTAGAACCTACAGGAAGAGGAATGTTATTTGACCCATGCTCGATATTGTCTCTGATTTTTTTTTTTTTTTACTGTTATCCCAGGATGAGTGGTGTGACAGTGTTGGATCCGTCGAAGAAATTCAAAACAAAATGTTGAAGAGGCAAGAGGCTGCAGCTAAACGTGAAAGAGCAACGGCATATGTAGGTAGCCCATATTTTTTGTTACAGGGATCATGTCTTCTCGTGCAAACAGAAGAAACGGCTTTTAGATATTTTGGCTCGAGCATTAATTCATTGACCAGACTTGGTAAATTATAATGTATCGTACTAGAAGATGTTGACAGGATCTAATCCGATTTCAGCAGAAAAGTGAAATGTCAGCATTCTGTAGAGCATCAAGTCCTCTTAGAAAATGTATCGATTGCACCAAACCAACGCTTTTCAGTCGTATTTACTCTTCCATTTCTAGAATACACTATATCAGGGTTCAACATGATCACCGTCTATTAAATTTGTACCACTCGATGACTCAAATTCAAAGAACTCCGGGGTTCTCACTGCCCAGATTGGATTATACACTCAAACAAGATGTAGCCAAGACAAATTGGATGATCACTAAATTATGTAAGGAGTGTCAAATTTCTGAAGCACGCAAGTTATTTGATGAAATGCCCGACCCAGATGTGATTTCATGGACCGCTTTAATTTCGGGTTACATAAAGTGTGGGATGTTGAAAAAGGCTAGAGAATTGTTTGATAGAGTTGATGCCAAGAAAAATGTGGTCACTTGGACAGCTATGATTTCGGGGTATGTTAAAATGAAGAAAATTTTTGAGGCTGAGAGGCTTTTTGATGAAATGCCAGAGAAGAATGTGATTTCTTGGAACACTATGATTGATGGGTATGTGCAAAGTGATAGAATTGAAAAGGCCTTGGGGTTGTTCGAAAGGATGGAGGAGAGGAATGTGGTCTCTTGGAACACGGTGATTGCAGGGTTGGTAAATTATGGTAGGATGAAGGATGCAAGGGGCCTTTTTGATCGAATGCCTCGAAGGGATGTAATTTCTTGGACTATTATGATTTCAGGGTTTACGAGGGAAGGAAGGGTTGAGGAGGCTAGAGTGCTTTTTGATACCATGCCAGAGAGGAATGTGGTTTCTTGGAATGCAATGATTACTGGGTACACCCAAAATATGAGGCTAGATGAAGCATTCGATTTGTTTAAGAGAATGCCAGAGAAGGATGTGCCATCTTGGAATACAATGATTGTGGGATTTATTCAAAACAAGGATTTAGACAGGGCGAGGAAGTTATTTAATGATATACCAAGGAAGAATGTTGTTTCTTGGACTGCAATGATAAATGGATACGTCCAAAATGGCCAAAGCGAAGAGGCATTGAGAATGTTCTTTCGTATGAAGAAGGATTGTTGGGTGAATCCTAATGAAGGCACTTTTGTGAGTGTTTTGGCTGCTTGTAGTGATTTAGCAGGTCTTGGTGAGGGAAAGCAAGTCCACCAAGTAATTAGTAAGACAGTGTATCAGGAGAGTGAATTTGTCATATCTGCATTGATAAATATGTATTCGAAATGTGGAGAGCTGGTGATGGCTAGAAAGATGTTTGAGGATGGGTTGAAAGGGAAGAGGGATGTGGTCTCTTGGAATACTATGATTGCAGCGTACTCTCACCACGGATGTGGAAGAGAGGCAATCATGGTGTTCAAAGAAATGCAAAATTTTGGTTTCAAACCAAATGATGCTACCTATGTCGGATTGCTTTCTGCTTGCAGCCATGCTGGTCTGGTGGAGCAAGGGTTGGAGTACTTTGATATGCTTTTGAGAGACGAGTGCATAGAAGTGAGAGACGATCATTATACATGCCTTGTAGATCTCTGTGGTAGAGCAGGGAGGCTCAAGGAGGCATTTGATCTTATAGAACAGCTCCCAAACAAAGTATCAGCAGGTGTTTGGGGGGCTCTTCTTGCGGGATGCAACATTCATGGGCATGAGGATGTAGGAAAATTAGCAGCAAACAAACTTTTGGATATGGAGCCAGAAAATGCGGGCACTTATATGCTTTTGTCTAATATATATGCTTCTAGCGGGAAATGGAATGAGGCAGCATTCCACAGATTGAAGATGAAGGAGAAAGGGTTGAAAAAACAGCCAGGTTGTAGTTGGATTGAAGTTGGGAACAGATTTCATGTTTTTGTTGTTGGTGATAAATCTCATACCGAAAGCAAGATCATGCGACTCTTACTTTTTGATCTTCATAAGAAAATGAAGAAGATGGGTTCTGTTCCATTGCACGATATGATAATAGAAGAGGGTTTTTAGCAATTTAAGTATATTTTTGAAGTCTCCCCCAATGTGATGATGGTGTTTATGCCAAAAAAGATTCTGATGCTCAGAAAAGATGAATTCAGTTGCAGTGACTATTAGTCCTGGGTGTTTTGAGTATGGACTTGAGACTTCATGTATGTGTACTAAAGACACTGGGCTCAGATAGTCATTTCCTTTCTCTGATTTACGTAAGTTGGCTGCTTCTATTGATAATGTGCAACTGTTATGAGAGCATAGAGTGATTACAATTGGTTTTTTGCAAAACAGAAAAGAGAATGATTTATTGCCATTGGTGATGGATTGCTGGAAGTAATTTTGATGCAAATCAGACATCAATGACTGTATTGCTAATATCGGACAGGTATTTGTAAATTCTTATCCGATTTCTTTGTTCAGTCAATAGTTCATGCGCCCCCTTACTTTTTTGTGACGACAAACCCGTGCAGAGGTCATTAGACACTTAAAGCAGCTAAACGGCACTATTAACAAGATTTTAGGTTTTTCTTATTTAATATTTTCCTGTCTATTAACAAGATTTTAGGTCTATTCTCTTTTGTTATTTCGTTTGGCTCACCACGTACTAATTGCATATTATGATTCTATGTTATAAGATGTCTTGAAGCAATAGACCAACTTAACACGCCCCTCCTTTACTTTTGTAGTTGTCTGAAATTTTTTAGAGAAAATAATAATTTGTTGAGGAGCATGATTGTACGTCCCATAAAAAATTGGTTTTCTCCTTGCGAAATTTGGATTAAATTTTTTGGTTTAGGAAAGACTTGGACAATTTCTTAAATAAAAGTTACTTCTCACCTGTGAAACAGAGCTTTGAATTTTTCCATATAATGTCTGAAGGTGTTCAGTATTCTGTTGGCAGTGTATGCACCTGGTCTACACCGGGCCATTTATGTTTGTCAGGTTTATGCAAATGACTGTATGTTACTATTGTAGAGCTGAAGGTGAATTTCAAAGATGACCACACTTTCTTGGCTACGACGTCTGCTCACAACTCCTCATATGTTCACATCCTCTTTAAGAGGTCTAAGAAAAAAGTATGTGTTTCAACTATTTACATAAAGTTATAAGATGATAATTTGATGCAATATTGTGTAGTATACTGTGCTCGTTTCGGTCTGCAAAAAAATTGATAGACGTCCCCTTCATTTACTTGTGTATGTGTTTACATTGAATGTGTGGCTTCAGGGTTGATCCGTCTTGTGACTCAGTTGTTGTAGGAATTAATTTGTTGTTCATTTCTGCAGAAATTTTATAATCACGTCTCTCGAGATGGAAAATCCTACTGAAGTCATGAACAATGAGCTTGTCCCGGTGGACACACAACCCAATGAACCCATGAATTCGGATATGCAGATTGACAATTTAGAGACTCAAATCATCAACACAGAGACACCAGTCAATAATATAGAGGCACAACCCATGAGACGTAGGAAAAAAAGTCCATAGTTTGGGAACATTTCACTATTGAAACAAGTTGGTGCTGGTACTAGAAGGGCATGCTGTAAGCAATGCAAGCAGTCATTTGCATACAGCACGGGCTCTAAGGTAGCTGGCACAAGTCATCTCAAAAGGCACATAGCAAGGGAACTTGCCCAGTTGTCTTGCATAATCAGGAGAAAAATCAGTTAACCCCTCATAGTGTCCCTTCAAAGACGGGTACATATTCTGATACACCGAAACGACGTTACCGAACGGCCAGCGTACCTCACTTTGCATTTGATCCAGATCGGTGTTGACATGAGATTGCTAGGATGATAATTATGCATGACTACCCAATTCATATTGTTGAACACCCTGGTTTTGTGGCATTTGTTCACAATCTTCAGCCTCGTTTTGACATGGTGAGCTTCAACACTGTACAAGGGGATTGTGTGGCTACCTTAGGGAAAAGCAGAACATTCAGAAGCTGTTTGAGGGGATGCCTGGGCGTATCTGTCTTTCTCTGGACTTGTGGTCTTCATGCCAAACTACGGGCTACATGTTTGTAACAGGGCAGTTCATCCATAGTGACTGGAAAATGCACTGTAAACTCCTAAATGTCATAATGGAACCATATCCCGATTCAGCTACTGCTTTCAGTCATTCTGTTGCTGCTTGCCTTTTTGATTGGAGTATGGATGGCAGGTTATTTTCTGTAGCCATCAATCAACCGCTGAATGATGCTGCAGTTGATAATCTTAGAGATATGCTCTCTGTTAAGAACCTCCTCTAAGCAGCGTAGTCTAAAGATGCACTAACTTCTGTGCAGGAGATTTTGAATAAAGTCAGAGATAGTGTCAAGTATGTGAAAACTTCAGATTCACGTGAGGAGAAGTTTCTTGAGCTGAAACAGCAACTTCAAGTGTCAAGTGCAAAGAGCCTTGCTATTGATGACTAAACTCAGTGGAACACAACTTACAAAATGTTGTTGGCTGCATTGGAGTTAAAAGGAAGTCTTCTCTTGTTTGGACACTTCTGATCGTGATTACAAGGATGCCCTGTCGATGGAAGACTGGAAGCAGATTGAGACTCTATGTACTTACTTGAAACCCCTCTTTGACACAGCCAATTTCCTCACAGCCCAAAATACTTGTACACTTGCATCTTTAATGAGCTTAAATTTTTTTAAAAAAATCTCTCATAATTTTTTAGTAAGCTTATAATTAAAAAAAGGAAAAAATTTGTTGTACACAAAGTCTTATCAATAGGGGGCCTTCGTATGTCTATTGTGTAAAAAATTTGGTAAGACTTTGGGTACATGTAGCATCTCCCTTAAAAAAATTTTAAAAATTAATTTTCTTGCATTTTTTTCTTAACTCTACTGCATTGCAAAAAAATGCAATCTTGAAAAAATTTTAAAAAATTGGATTTTTATGAAAAAGAGGCATATGAGAGTTAGACAAGGTTGGAAATAAGACATTCGAGGTCCTAAGCGACAAATTATTACGAAGCACTTAAATATAATTTTTTTTAGATCCTAACAAGGACTTTCTTAAATATATATATATTAGACAAAAGCATAAAAGTGCCTGCATTTTTTTCTCCATATTCAAAAGTTTGTTTGTTGCTAATTTTTTTTTTTTATATTTTTCCTTTTATGAAAATATTTTTTCTTTTTGAAGAATTTTTGCTTATAAGGTTTTTTGTATTTTTTAAATATATATTTCTTTTTTCTCTTATAAGATTTTCTTTTTTCCTTTGCAGGTAGTAAACACCCATACTGTCCTGGTATTTTATCAAGATATTTTTCACAACATAGTTTAGAATTACTTATTAAAGCTTTCCTACTCTCTCTTACTAAAATGCTTTCTTTGTATTTGTCAGCAATAAAATTTCTAGTTAAAGAAATAACTAGTCCTATTGAATTTTCAACCTTAACATTGAGTTTTGGATCAATGTGATTTCGTTGACTGTCAATAGCATTGTTTAGTAATTCCATAACCTCGTGATTGAAAGGTTCTGGAAGCTTTCTTATGAATTTTTCAGTTAATTCATTCCACTTATATGTAAAAATACTTAGAAAATTCACATGCATAATTTTCAAAGTAACACATATCACAAATAGAAATTTTTTCTAAATGACTTAAAGCGTCAGCGACTTCAATTGTTGATCTATTATTTTTAAAAACTTCATAAGTAAGTCCTGTAAATTGTTTGCAGAGTTGTTCTACAATTCTTTTAATGAAATTTGGAATATTATATCCCGCATCACTCCAAATTGCATTTTTAACACTGTCATCAAATCTTTCAAGGAAATTTCTTACATTTCCTCTAGTGCTAGCAAGCACATAATTTCAAGAATTTGATTTGTGTTTAATTATCTCCTTATTAGTAATCATGGCGATCATAATATGACTATATCATGCATCAATAAGTTTTTCGGGTTCAAGAGTACAATCTACATCTAAGATTGACACTTGTTGGTTTCCTCTTTTGGGTACGAATTCTGAATTCAAAATGTTTGAACTCAAGTTTTCATAATTTGGTATAGGTCTAGGGTTATGATCTCCTACAACCCTTTTTCCATCTCCTATAGGATTAGAACTACTTGGTTCTAAATTTGTAGTTTCTGGTTTTGGTTCTCTTATAACAATTCCAGATGACCTTGTTGTATTAAATCTTTCATGAATTATGACTTCTGAGTCACTATTTTCAAGATTTTCAACGAAAGGTTCTGTTTCTGAATCTTTCAAAGTTTCTTCTTCCGATTCAATTGTCATAACAGTTTCATTTCTTCCAATGTTAATACTTTTAACAATGTTCTCTATTTCCTGTAATTCAAAGTCTTCAAATGCAAGAAGTACATTTAAAAGACCTAAATCATTTTTTGTTTCATAAATGTTTTCAAGATTTTTTCTTAAATTTGCTATTAACTTATAAAGTTAATATCAAATTTTCCTTTTGATTTTTCTGGAGATTTTTCCTTTTCAAAGATTTCCCCGATTTTTTCAAAAATTTCTAAAGAAGTTTTAGGATTTTTCTTTAAATTAGTTTGATCTTTTGGTTTAACACCTGCAAGAATAACTGCAGAATGTTTTTCCATTGATCTCTCAGTATTTTCTTGAAGATTTTTTAGAAGTATTTTTACTTCTTCTACTTCATTCTTCAAGTCTTTAATCTCTTTTAGAATGTCATTTAAAGTCATTCTTCTTCTTGAAAGAGATTTTCAGCCATTTTTGTTATCTTTTTGTTTAGCAATTTGAGCTGCTTGTCTATACTAGATTTACTAGATTCTGCTTCATCTTCTTTTCATTTAACATTCGGAGGTGATTATCTTAATAACAAACTCCTAGTTATAAGAAGATGTCTTTGTTCTTTAATTAATTTTCTCTGTTCATTTAGATCAATATCTAAAGAATGTCTGGAAGGCTAATTTAATGGTTGGATTAACCATTCAAATTCAATTTCCTTATTTTCAAGATAGTCCGCAAACAAAGGATCTATCTTAATTCCTTTGGATTCTCTAACGATCGTCATATTGTGTTCGTTATGTATAGCATAACTAACCAAGTATGAAATTGAGAAAGGTACATTATTGTCTTTGACTAAATCTGTTCTCTTATATTTGTGTATAAAAGAAAGTATTCCATTATTCCATCAAAGTTTTGATCATGGACTTACTGAAAGTCTAGGGTAAACTGTAAAAATTAGTTTTCCACATGCTAGTTTCCCT
Source organism: Fraxinus quadrangulata (assembly GCA_903798255.1). Lineage (NCBI taxonomy): Eukaryota > Viridiplantae > Streptophyta > Magnoliopsida > Lamiales > Oleaceae > Fraxinus > Fraxinus quadrangulata. The sequence goes on along the minus strand of CAIGRB010001206.1, from coordinate 100,507 downwards.
TCAAGGGCTCCTAAACATCATTCCTTAGGATTTTGGATTCTTTCATCAACCAACATCATAGAAATATGTTGATTTATTTTATCAGATAAGGTACTACGGAGTTGTATTCTAATAGCTCCTATAGTCACCCAAAATAGATTCTTACTATTGTCAAGATCTATTTTCTATTTGGCTTTATTTATATCTTGTTTTGTTAGTAAAGATATTCATATCTTACCATAGGTATGTTGAATATGTATGGCAAATTCTTTTTGAGAAACATCATAATATACATGTCTATTTTTTCTTGCAAATCTCTCAATAAAATCAGGTTGATCAAAGATCTCCTTAGGTTCTATAGCAAGTTTTGTTTTACATATTTTTGCTAACTTCTTGTCAGAAATTAAGATTTCTTTTGAAAAGTTTTCTTGTGATTCAATCTACTAGCAGATTTCATCATTGTTTTCTTCTTCATTAATATGTCTATCAATTTCCATGATGACAAGTCACATAATGTATAATGAATATTCTTACATCATATTCATATTTATTTAAGGCATTTATCATGCTCAATTTATTTTTAATAATTCTTTTTCTATTAAGATTTCTTTCAATAGAATCTTCATAAAAGTATTTACAAGATCCGTATATAGCATATTCAGCAGTAATAACTAAAATATGCATATCGCAAGTTTGACAATCAATTATGCACATGGCTCTGATACCAATTTTGGAAAGGTGGCGAATTTTTCAAATCGGAAAGGTGGCGAATTTTTCAAATAATTATTCATGACAATGGAATCCTACTGGAATACAAATAATTAAATAAAGAAATAAGTCGTTAAAGCAAATAAACCTTCTTACTGTATGTGTAGATTGTAATTGTTTCTTTTCTCTTCTGTTAATGTCAACCTTCATTTGTGATGTTTCTTTAGCATAATTCATCCAGTAATCATTGCATTCCAAGAAACCACATCTCTCTGGCATGGTTTCAAAAAACACTCTAGCCTCTTCAACATTTCCTTCCCTCGCGAACCCCTGAAATCAAAATTGTCCAAGAAATTACATCCCTTTGAGGTGTTCGATCAAAAAGGCCCATTGCGTCCTTCATCCTTCCATAATTTACCAACCCTACAATCACTGTGTTCCAAGAGACCACATTCCTCCTACTATCCTTTCGAACAACCCCAAGGCATTTTCAATTCTATCACTTTGCATATATCCATCAATCATAGTGTTCCAAGAAATCCCATTCTTCACTAGCATTTCATCAAAAAACCTCTCAGCCTTAAAAATTTTCTTCATTTAAACATACCCCGAAAACATAGTTGTCCAAGTGACCACATTTTTCTTGGTGTCAACTCTACATAACATTCTCTAGCCTTTTTCAACATCCCACACTTTATGTAACCTGAAATTAAAGTAGTCTATGAAATCACATCTAGGTCAGGCATTTCATCAAATAACTTGCGTGCTTCAAAAATTCGACCCTCTTTACATAACTTAGTGATCATCCAATTTGTTTTAGCTACATCTTGTTTGAGTGTATATCCAATTTGGGCTGTGAGAACCTCGGAGTTATTTGAATTTGAGTCACCGAGTGGTACAAATTGAATAGGCAATCATGTTGTTTGTGTGTAATTTAATTTGGGCAGTGAGAACCCTAGAGTTCTTTGAATTTGAGTAACCGAGTGGTACAAATTGAATAGAAGATGATCATGTTGGACCCTAATATAGTGTAGTCTAGAAATGGAAGTGTAAATACGGCTGAAAAGCGTTAGTTTGGTGAAATCGATACATTTTCTAAGAGGTCTTGATGCTCTACAAAATGCTGACATTTCAGTTCTTTGCTAAAATCGGATCAAATCATGTCAACGGCTTCTAGTACAGTACATTATAATTTGCCAGTCTAGTCAATGAATTAATGCTTGAGCTAAAATATCTAGAAGTCGTATTTTGATTTTGGTCAGTTTAGCATTTTTCTTCTGTTCGCACGAGAAGAAATTATCCCTGTAAAGAAAAATATGGGTTACCTACCTATGTCGTTGCTCTTTCACATTTAGCTGCCTCTTGACTCTTCAACAATTTGTTTTGAATTTCTTTGACGAATCCAACACTGTCACACCACCCATCCTGGGATAACATTAAAACGAATCAGAGACAATATTGAGCATGGGTCAAATAACATCCGTCTTCTTGTAGGTTCTAGATCACATATGAATCTCTTAATCTACAACAAATGATGTTGTTGGTTTGAGTTCTTAAACACATAAAACCTCTCATGCAAGTCCAATGACAGAAATGTTAGATGTATTTCTAAATCAAGGATGGTTCAGTATACATTTACTCCATCATTAAGCAAAATGTAATTAAAAATAAATCTTCTACATATATTAAAAGAGCCAAAACATTGGTAGCCACGTGTCGCCTTTACCCATCGTCGTAATTCAAATTTCTCTTTTTTTTTTTTTTTTGCCGTACTCACAAATCTACCCGTCACTCCGCTTTCTCCATTTTTTCACTCAACCAACCATACCTCTCTATTCTCCTTTCTTCTTCTTCCCTTCTTCTTTAGCTGGTTTTTTTGCCGGTGTCTTCCATGTCTCCGTGCGCACGGATGTCTTCGTGGCACGGAGACGTTGTTGCTGATTTCCTTTGTAGGGCGAAAGGGAAAGATATTGGATTTCTATCAACGACAATAGCAATTATACTTGCCTTGGAATATTTGTGATGCCTCAAGAGTAAGAGGTTTACCATCTAGAGAATATTTGTGATGTCTCAAGAGTTTTAAGAGGTTTACCATCTAGATGTTCTCTGAGTGTACCATTTGGTACATACTCCGTAATAATCTGGCGTTCATCTCCTTGATCAACATAACCAAGCAGCTTGACTAGATTCCGATGATCAATTTTAGCAAGAAGTTCGACTACACTCTTAAATTCAGTAGGGAAAAAAAATAATAATAAAAACCCTACTATCATGAAACTGAAACTACTGATGCTTTATTGCATCCATACCGTGTTTTTACCAAGAAAACTACAATTTTGACTGTGATCCTGAAAGAGCTGCTTTAGAAATCACAAATGTACTCCCTGATTTTTGATGATGTGCATTACTAGATTATCTAGATATGAGAATGTTTGGATAAGTTATTTTTTTCTTAACTTTAAATAAAATAAGTTGTTCTTTTGGAGCAGCTATTACATTATTGTCAAATTAAGTAACATATTTTCAATTTTAATAAATAAAATATTATTTATTTTAAAACTTGTTTACTTATATGTAACTTTTTAAGCTTCGCCAAAAATGCTAAAAATTCTCGCTTAAATTCCTCTTGTAATTAGTGATTCAAACTATAGTCTTGTTAAAATCTTCGGGTCAGCGGGGCCATCACGCCAGGGTCGTAAATGACATAGCCTTCTGTTAGAAATAACGTCTACTTCAGAAAAACAAAGTTGTTTTGAGTTCTTTTCCCCAAAGAACTCCTGCTCCGACAGCAATCTTTATGCAACTTTGTCTATATTAATGTGCGTGTCCTTATTTTTGATTTTCTGGTGGTTCATTGCTATTCTCCTTGGATCCTATGTAGAGAAGCAAATTATCCACAGAGATGTTAAGTCCTTCAATGTTCTTTTGACTGAGAGCATGAGAGCTCAATGTGCTCTCACGCTCTCAGTCAAAATAAAGGATATAAGCTACAGTGTATAAATCAACATGATAATTGGAAAATTCATAGCTCAATCCAACGGGTAAACATAGAAATGAAATGTTGGATAGCACAGAGAAACAGAGCTAATGTTGATATTAATAAATTTCTCACCGGAGGCTCTGTCTTCACATCATATTTCAGCACTCGGAAACATTCCAGCCTCTCCTCCAAAAATAATGCATAAGAACGCACCCAGGCAGAATAATCCCATGCTGGTCAAGAGATAAAATGCATTTCAATACCAAGAAATTTCCCTTCTGTAAAATTGCAGGGCTAGTGAAAGAAAAAAAAAACATACCATTTGGACTTGGTCATCCTTGAAATGGCCCAAGTTAAGCACATGGTTCCTGCTCCTACCATAATTTATAAGTTCTTCCTGGAATGTGGGATCAACCTCCCTCAATGCACGATGGATTACTATCAAAGTTTTTAAGGCAACCTAAAACATGAGGAATTTACCGAGGAAGACAAGAAGTAGCCAGTGTCATGTATGATGACTAGACAACCAAGTGAACAGTAAAACATAATTTTTCAATAAACCAGATGCATCAGAAAACTAAAGCTAGTTGGGGTAAAACTTGGGCAGATACTAACATCCTGTTTGACTTCCATTATTTCACATTATAATGAGAGAAATAGTAAATTTTTTTGAGAATGTGTGGTTAAAAAAGAAGGAAATTTTTTTGGGTTTACGTGTAATATTATTTTATTGGAGAATGTGTGATTGATAAGAAGAAAGAGAAAAATGAATTTTAATTCAATGGAGGCCAAACGCAGGCTAAGGTGTTTGCAACGTCAAGTTTCAACGATGAAAATATCATCCAGGAGCTGGGTATGACTTTTCTCTGCAGACCATATATGCATGTGCATATCAATATCTTCACATATGCACATAGATATACATCCATAAAAATTACCACATCTGTAGCTTCTGCCAAAAGTTAGTACGAATAATAAGGCCAAGTTCAGATTAGATTAAATATTGACAAATGAGACTCCATTGCATCATATGGCAACTTCCATGAAGATCTTGGAACTCAAAATAGAAAACACCATGAAAGGGGAAAAAAATCAAAGAAATCGGAACCCCATATCTCAATTGGTCCAGGAACACAGGCAAGACACATATATAATACAGAGAGAGAACATGCTACTTGTCCTCACCATTTCAAAGGAAATAACGTTGCTCAAAAACAACACAACTTTTTCTCATAGTTTCTCTCTTTGATCAACCTCTTTGTTTATAAGCATTGCCGAAATCAGTTCTAGCACCAATCTAGAATTGTTTTCATCATTAGCTCATTCTCCCATGTTACACATGAGGGTGAGGGCTAAGGCACTCTGTCCTGAATTGATTTTTTATACCAATCTACAAAAGTCTATAATCAATAAGTCTACACCACTTGGCATCATATGTTTTAATGTTGAAACTCCCATGAGCTTCTAAATTAAGCCTTTTTTTACACTCTTCACTTGTATTGCTTGCCAAAATCATGGATCCTAACAGTGTAAAAGACGTGCAAAAAATTGCGCAGCCTAACACTCATTCCTCATAATTAATCATTGTTAAGACCTGACCCATTTAACAGCTAAATCCCCATTGAGGGAGTTGGACAGTTAAATCAAGGATTTAATAGTCAAAGACAAGAAAATTAGGATAAACACTGAAACTCAGAAGGATTCATCATTACCCAAAAAAATTGGTGATCTAAACATCAAATACAACAACTTAACTATCCTTAGAAAGGAGGATGAAGAACATTATTTACACAAACACTAAATGGACCTTACATGGAAAGGAAGGTGAGGCTCAAACCGGTAAGTAGTAAGAAGAGCTTTATACAACTACAACAGCTCCTCCGCTCCACCAGTTATTACACACTGATACTAATTAATACATTGTGACGCATTCACTATATCTTGGATCCAAGCATAAAAGACATGGGAAAGTATGTTGTTGAGGTTAAGTTCCAAATTAAGGAATAAAACGTGATAACTGACATGACTAGGTAAGGAAGATTTGAGGGAACTAACAGATTTATGTTATTTCCATTTATAGGTATTTAAACTCTTCATGGGGATAAGTATTAGCAAGTGACTTATTTTCATCATTTTGTGTACTTATTACTTATTAGGAGACACGTTTTATAGGTATATCGCCAGGTCCAAGTCACAAAGTAATATCAGGAGATTTATATTGTGAGTATTGACAGATTTTGACGTCAATACAGGACTATTACAAGAAGTAAAAAAAAACCTTATTTATCTACCCAATTTTAAACTGCCAGTCATGCAAATTTCTCTTTACAATCATTATAAAGTAAATGGTTATCAACGTCTCAAACACATACCGCCCAATTATGAGTCTTTGACAATCGTCTTGCAAGGCAATGTATGCAATATGCAACATCAGCTCGAGGCCTGGTAGCTGATATAGCAACAAAAATAGCTGAAAATAAAATTGGAAACAGTCATCAGGTTACCATTTTGGAAGCCAAGTTACAATCATATTATAGAAAATAAGACAGCCTTTTGGTGCATATCCTCCATGTGACAATGCACATATTCTTCAAGTTACCCACCTCTTATGTGTTTTTCTTTTGCTGGGCGCTCGATGTGATTTGTAGCTCTCACAACGGCAATGTCCAATTCCTGCAAAAAGAACCATTCCAAAATAAACACAGAGATCACAGAAATTTATTTTTCATAAGTACCAACACTTAACAATACCTAGTAGTCACTATTTATTTTAGCGAAACTGACAGAGGTCGTATCCTTGAGAGCTCCAAGTGTTTTTCTTAAACTATTCTGAGTTCCCCACTAGACATTCTCACTCTTAATCATAAATTCTACGAAAACGATATACGGGTTAGCATTTCAAAAATTCTCAATTTACTAAATGAATCTCAAATACTATAACAAAATAATCTGAACAGATCGTAATTTACCAATAGAAATTATATCATGAAACTCAATTTACCATAAGCATACTAAATACTTTATAAATTATAGAAATTAGCAAAATGGAAATTCATAGATCAACATAAACCTTAGCTACATTCACACGACTGCCAATAAATATCTTGAACAACACAAGAAGTTAAGAATTGAGCCAAATGAACTAGAGCTCAACTGCACGAATTCTTTACGGCACTATTTTAAATTAAAGTTACGTAGTTCTGTCCGTCCGTATAATCTGTTTCCGTCATATCTTAGTACCATTTCAGCATCCTACAAATCTAGCAAATCAGCACACCATTAATCTGAATTATATAATTAACATAAGCAGAAAAAGACTCTTAACTCTAAGATATCATCACGATAAACTCCAGGATGTCCATTTTTGAGTCCAAGTATCTTGACATAGATCATAATCTCTACACATAAATAGACTCAAAAAAGCATCGAAATTGAATGTCAATAAAACCTTAAGAAAAGCTCATATACTGCAGAACCTGACAGCAAAAAAAAAAAAAAAAAAAATGTAAAAATGTAAACTTAGTAATGTTAAAATGAACACAGTAAAAAAAAACTATGAAAATACCAAAAAATAAAGCTGATAAGTGATCACCAAACGGCGCCGGATGCAAGAAACTCTAAATATAACAAAAAAGGATCNTTTTTTTTTTTTTTTTACATATCACATTTATTGTCAAGCGCTCACCCTTTTCCTCTCAATCTTTCAAACCAAATTACCAAGAAACAGAACAAATATTGAAATGAACGCTGAGAAAAAGACAGATTGGAAAAGAAACAAAGTATAAACCTGAAGCTGAAAATTGAAGTTACAGAATTGAGTTGGGATGAAGTGTCTGTCTCTCTCTGGGGAGAGAAGAAAAGTCTCCAACCGAGCTATGAATTTGTTTTAGTTGGCCGTCTTATTTTATAATTCTTTATTATTAGGTATATTTCCATGTACAGTACAACTCTGTCTCACAGTCTCTATCTGCTGCTTTCTTTCTCCGTAATTTTTCCTTATTTCACTACACGCGCCAGGTCAGGTGTAGGCAGAGCACTGTGTGATTATGATATTTCCATTAGTTTCTAGAGATAATTGCAATAGCACGGTATCAAACATTTCATATGTTAGTAGATTTTGTTCAAAATTTTCAATTGTGTCAATCGTAGTGCCAAATCTTTCAAAATATCAGAGCTAAAGTTCAAATGGATGGTTTTTATTACTTTGATCGTTAGTTGATCAAATAATTAATATTGACAATAATTTTAACTAATTTTAAAAAGTTAAAATAGTAACTTTATATTTTTTTATAATAAAATAATTAAAAATAAATAGAATAGAGGGAGGTGGGGATGGGGTGAGTGGAGTGGATAGGAGTGGAGTGGAGTAGATGAATAGTGGTTTTTTTGGGGTTTTTGATTTAATTTTTTTATTTTAGTTTCTTTATATGAAAAAATAAAGTTACTATTTTACCGTTTAAAAATTAGTCAACATTTGGTTAGATAATTATTTTTTGGTCAACTAACGATTTTTGTTAATTTGGACTTCAAATCTGAATTTTTGAAAGATTTGGTATCGTGAATGTTACAAATTAAAGTTTTAGATCAAGTCTACGTAAAAGTGAAAGATTTGATATCATAACTGCAATTTTCCCTAGTTTCTACGGCAGCTTCTTCGTCAATCTTTTTGTGGAAAATAATATTCTCTTTTCACCTTGGAATTTCAGACATTGTGAAAATAATAAAAAACTACGGAATTTCAGTTGTGCAGAATTTCCTCTTTAAAATTAAAAACTGTGCCGGGGAGTATGCACTTACAATTTGAGGAAATTAGACTATGCAAATTGCAAATATAAAGCACTTACGAAAAATCACGTGAAAAGTAATTATAAAATATAAAATACCGTATTTTTACATTAATTTTAGCCCGTCAACAAAATAAACCCTAGTTATTTCCCACTTTCCCCTCTCTTTTCTATATTTATCTCTCTTCTTCCCTCTATAATAATACGTGTCGGCCTTGATCTATGGAAAATGACTATGAAATCCAGTCACGTTCGTCGCCGGCTTCTAATAGGAGAAGTGCGGTGACCGTTGCGGCGCCACCATCGATGATACCGTAGAATATGCTGATGGATGAGCAGGATCGGATGTTGAAGTGGCCACGGCTTGTGTTGGACTTCATAGTTGTATAAGATATTTGTAGATTATGTGGCTCATTTGGGGATCAAGAACGATTTGTCCAAGACTATAATCCAGTTGCAATAATTTCAAACAATAGTGTAAGAGATGGATATTTTCTCATTTAAATGTAATTGTTGACTCGGATGCCAGAAGATCAAATAGAATCTTCTGTATCAATGGATTGAATTTCAAGTATATAATTTATGTTTTTTTGTAAACCATTTGCTGGTACATAGCCATTTTTCATCTGAAGATCTAAATGATAATAGAAGGAAAATACAAGTGATGGTTCAATCTAGAATGAAACATTCACTATATTATACTTTCAAGCAATTTTTGCAGGCCAAACACACAGTACCAACAATCAAGAAGTAGTCATAAGAAGATGATGAATGAGAATGGAGTATTCGACAAATTCATCCACTTAGATTCGGAAAATCAAGCAAAAAGGATTCCGCATATTGGTCTAAGTTCCTAGACTGATCGAATTCAACTAGGAAACCATCGCTAATTATTGCGTAATGGATGTCAACCCCATAATTTCTTGCTTCACTGAAAATGTTGACTTGAGTGGAAGTGTATTGAGATCTGATAATCCAGTGATGAATGAATTTGAGGTGAAAAAAAGGGATTGTCATGTCCTTTGAAGCAAGTTTAATTGCTAGATTGACAAAGGAGATTATGTGGCCTAGTAGATGGAACGAGATGATGGCATGGGACTTTTAAGGATTCTCTATCTCTGTCATTTTTGAATACGAGACTTTTGGACAAATGATGGTCCGAAGCTAGGTAGAATCAAGAATGACATAACGAAATCGAAAGGATGTTTTGTCACTTTTTTAAATTTGTGTCACATTCAAAATTTATAGGTTGCATGTTACTAAAATAAAGTTAAATTATATATTTAGTTAATACAAGTGAATCATAATCACAAAAAGATATCATGTAAAAGAAAATCAACAATTCTTAAATCTATTCTTATATTTTTTATTGATGTTTCTCACTTTTTTAAAATTCTGTAACTTTTTTTTTAACTTATGTCACTTAATTAAATTGCTTCTTTCCTTATTTGATGTCACGGAAAAAAAAAATCATTTAAAAAACTTGTTTATAGTACTAAATTTCATTCTTTCTTGATTGAACATCGAATTCGAATAAGATGACTTAAGTGAATGTCAATAAGCTGGTTGAGTTGGTAGATGATGATAGCGGTGAATTGACTCGAAGATGCTTGGTAGTGGTGTCAATTGAGCAGAGCGGCTCGACCGTTCAGCTCGTGAAAAAACGAGCCATGAGTCGCTTGAGCTCGTCAATAGGCGAGCGCTCGTCGAGCCAGTCCATGAGCCTCGTTTAATAGTCGAGCCACAAGCTGGTTAAAAAAAATTCATTCAGTGATCGTTTCGGCCACTAAATTTTTCTTTTTTTATTATTTTTTTTCAATTCCATTTTTTCCCTATAAATACTTTTCCATTAATCCATTTTTTTTTCACCCAACTATCAATTTCTCATTCTCTACTCTCTAAATTTTTAATATCTTGATTATCTTCTACATTTTATATTATTGAGTTATAATCTTGATTTTATAACCTATTTTCTACACTACTACATAATTTACATTCATTTCTCAATTCTCCTTCAACATTTAATTTCAATTATTCAATATCAATTATCTCATTACAAATTTTCAATTCACAAATGGATCCACATTCATTTGTTGAAAACTTGTTCGGTGTCGGAGGCGAATTACCGTAACGCCCCAAAGTCAATTTCGAAATGAATTCGCCGATCTAAATGAATTATTAATTCGAGAAAATATTCCGAATTTCGATGCTCTTGGAAGTAGTAAGCCAATTAATTTGGATGACGTTGATATTTTAAAGGCGGAACATGATAATGAACATGTATTAGATATTCCCAATGTAAGAGAGTGGAAAAAGTAGGCAAAATATTGAGACCATTTTAAATTGGTTCAAACTGATCGTGTGGTCGAAGAAGTTCCAGAATCCAAAGCACTATGTAAATACTATTAACAACGATTGGCATAACAAAAAGGCACTGGAACCACACACCTCAACCGTCATTACAAAACATGTGCAGCCAAATATGGGCTTCTTCCTACTGATCAAACGCAACTACAATTTGGTAGTTCAGGCACTGATGCTACTACTATGCTAGTTTCTACGTGGATATATTCGAATGAGAAAGCTCGAATGAGAATGGTAAAATTCATTGTCGCAACTGAGTTGCCTCTTACAATCGCGGACAACCAACATTTTGTTTCATACGTAAAAGAATATTTTCAATCGAGATACGTTGGGGTAAGTCAAAATACTATTTGTTCTGATACAATAAAATATTTCCTTAATTCAAAGAAATAATTGATTGCCGATTTACAAAAATATGGGGGTGTTATATGTTTAACTTCGAATATATGGGAAGGGATTAATAAAAAGGTTATACAGCTGTAACTGCACACTACATAGACTCACTTTGGTGTATGCATAAAAAAATTATAGCTTTTAATTTTATTAAGTTCTCTCACAATGCTAACAACATATTTAATGCTATTATGAACATTGTTAAAGAATATCGTTGCGAGAGTAAAATTCGTTCATTTATATTCGACACACTAGTGTAAATAAGGTAGTTATCGATAAATTGTACAGAGTACTGCAACCTGATTTCGGTGGTTATTTGTTTTATATTCGATGTGTATGCCATATTTTTAATTTAGCACAAGACGGTTTAAAACATATTAATGATGCAATTCAACGAATTAGGAATGCATTAGTATATATTACGATTTTACCTAATAGAAAACAAGCATTTAAGGAATTTTGTGTCGAAACTAGGGTGACGCATATGAAAACATTTATTAGTGACGTAGGGTATAGATGAAACTCCACTTACTTATTATTAAAATCATGTGAATGTTTTAAACATTTAATAAATATATTTTATAACAATATGCATATTAAAGACGAAGACGATACTATTTTGAATGGGTCTGTTTGGAGTTTAGCTTTTAAAATTTTAAAAAAATTGACAGATTTTTATGATTCTACAAATATTTTATCTGGTGCTTATTATTTCACTAGTTCTATGGTCCTTAAACATCTTTATATAATTGTTAGGACTTTTTATAGATATAAAAATGATCCCAATTTTAGTTCAATTATATATTTCGTGGAATTAAAATTTAGAAAATATTGGAAAGACTTGCCTATGTTATTTCTGTTAGTATTCATCATGGATCTCCGATATAATTTATCGGGTACTAAATTTATAATTGATTAAATTTCAAGAGTTTTAACTTTTAATGTACCTATCAATTATAGAAATTTGGAACAAATTTTATGTGAAATGTATGAATTATATACTGAACGAATGTATACACATATTAATCGGGTACCCTCTGACTCTACACCTACTCCTCCAACTGATATAACAGATGACGACGTTGGAGTTTTAAATTTATTCGAAGGCATTAACTCATATAGATATGATTCAACTGCAAATGCATGTGGTTCATCTAGTACCATAAATAGTTTGTCTTCCATCGCATGTACTCAAACGTCAAGTGCAAGTCAAAATGCGTTGCCTGCTGAATTAATTGATTACTTTAATCATAATATACCTAATAACAACACAATTAAGAAAAGTTCAGAATAAGTAATTGAATTCTGGCGAATGTATAAACGTCGATGGCCAGTGGTTTCTGTGATAGCAAAAGATCTATTAATACCTCCGGTTAGCACTATAATTTCGGAGTTTGCTTTTAGTGCGGGTAAGAGAGTTCTCTCCGAGGTCAAGAGCCGATTGAAAGAATATATTTTGGAAGTATTAATGTGCTGAAGGACTAAGAAGAAGCTTATTTTCGATTGCAAGATAAATACGTCGAAATTGCATATTATTAAGTAAGTGATATTTAATTTAACCATATTTATCAAAAAAAATTTAATACATTTATAATTTTTTTTAAATGTACACGTCAAGTTGTTCGTGTACAATTTTTAACTCCGCCTACTCAAAAAATCGAAATTGAAGTAGCCGATCATAAGCCCGGATAAAGGATGAGAGTTTATTTTTTTATTATTATTTTAAAAGGAAAAAATGTTTAAAAAAATGTATATCTTTTTATTTAAGGTTTAGAAAAGTTATAGTTAAAAAAAAACAAAAAAAAACTCGAGCCACGAGCTAAAGCTCGGCTCGGCCTACGAGCTCATGGGCCAAGCCGAACGGTATTTTGTAACGAACCAAGGAGCACGAGCTCGTGGGTATATGGGACAAGCCGGCTCGGCTCGGCCCATTATCACCGCTAATGCTTGGCACTGAACAGAGAAAGGGGGATGGTAATTGTGTCACTTTTTTATTTATTTATGTTATTTTATTAAACTGATCCCAACGTTTTAATTTGTGTTTTGTTACTTTTTTAGTGTTTATAACTTTTTAGCTTTTGTCACTTTTAAAAAATTTCTGTCACTTTTTAAGTAACAAATATAACTTTTTTAATAAAAGTAACATTGTATGTCATTTTTAATAAAAATGTGATATTTCATCACTTTTTTAAATAAAAAAGTAACATCGTATCGCTTAATTTTATACAGTATTTTTTACTCTTTTTTCTATTACTTTCTCGAAATTTCAAACATTTTTTTAAGTGATAAACATCACTTTTTAATAAAAAGTAGTACTTAATTTTGAACAGTATTTATTATTTCCAAAATACTCTTCATATGATTTTTTAAAGTGAAAATTACACCAAATCAGGTCTTAAGTTTGACCTTTTTAAAAATCAGGTTTTCACATTTTTTTTTCATTTATCAGGTTTTTTATCATTTTAATTAAATAATTAATCTTTTTACCTAATTCATCAATTCTTCACACATCCCCACCCCCCATCTTTCTCTCCACTCTCTCTCTCTCTCTCTCTCTCTCTCTCTCCTTACACTCCCCTTCTCCCTCTATGGTCACCGCCTCCTCCCATTTTCCCTTATCCTCCTCCATTCTCCCTCCCCCTCTTTCCCTCTGTTCACAGCAGCATCGCGCTACCGTTCACAGAATCTCGACGCTGTTGTGAACGGCAGCAGCGCCTCGACGCTATTGCTGTGGGTGTGCGGTGGAAGTGTTGTGGGTGTGCGTTACGGTGTTGTGTGTGTCCGGTGGTCTTAGATGCGGTGGATGTCTTCGATGCGGTGTGGGTGTGGCTGAGGTTTCCAACTTGGTACGAACGGGACGCTGGTGGATCTGTTGTGAACGAGACGCCGGTGGATCTGCTGTGTGTAGGGATGTGGGAATCCGTGTGGTGGATCTGTGTGTGCGTGGGTCCGTGTGATGGAACTGTGGTGGCAGTCTCTTTTGTTAGTATTGTGGCGGTGGTTGTGGTGGTGTTGTGACGGGGCGCCGATGATGGTGGTGCTATGTAGGCGACGACAGTGGTGGTTTGGGTGGTGTGATTGTTGTGGGTGAGTGTGGTGGTGGAGGTGGCGGCGACGGGTAAATGGGATGAAGATACCAACTATTTGGTCAATCTGTGACCAAGTATTGGTGGTGTACTTGGATTGGGGGACGGATGTTTGGGTGATTGTGACCAACTATATGGTCTATGACCTTAAAATTTGTTAATCTGTGATTCAAAATATAATATGTGACCAACAAATTTGGAAATATGTGATCTTTATGACCTATAATTTTTTTAACTTCGGACCAATTAAAACTTGTAACCTATAATTTTTTTGATTAATGACCAATGGAGTCAATTGTGACCTATAAATTTTTGAATTTGTGACTTCGAAATAATTTGTAACCAATTAATTTGATAATTTGTGACCTAAAATTAAATNGGGTGGATGTGGGTTAATTATATTATATTACAATTAAATATTTAATTAATTAATAAAAACCTGATTTTTACAATTTTGAAACTTAGTACCTGATTTTTTATTTTGGCAAAGTTAATACTTAATTCATGAATTTTTCCCTTTTTTAAAACACCCCTAATTTTAAGGGCTCATATAATTTTTGGACCTGAGCCCATAGTAATTTCTGCAATTTTATTTCTCCAAATTAATAGAAGGAAAAATTACACACAACCCTATATTTTCACTGAGTAATGCTATTTATAACGAAGAGTACTAGTAATCGTCTTACATGACGTACATGCGACAGTTTTTTATTAGATAAATGGGACATTAAAAAATTATCACATTAATGTATTAAATAACAAACTGTCACATATATGCTACGTAGGGCGACTACAAATAGTTTTCACCATGAATAGCATTAACTTTACATTTCAAAAATCATGATTCAAAACAGAAAGTCAAGCTTATAAGTTTAGAGAATAGTGAAGTTACACCAAGATCGATGCCTAACTACTTAAATTTGATTCAACAAAATATAGATATCTATTTTGTATTGAACAGACTTAAATTTAAGCAACATGATAAATGCACTTCAATAAAATAAAAACAAGAATAATATTTAAATTTACATTTAAATCCGTTTTGTAATTGTACATTCATTCCTTCTATGTAGTATCTATGGGTAATAGTGTCCTTTTATCTATAATGTAAGGATTATAATAGGCCCTCTTTACACAACACACGAACAGAACAATCAAGTTTTAGTCACACCCCATTCTACTGCGGTACCTCAAGAAAATTTGTGCAGCACCATAATGTGCCAGTGCCCCCATGATCACAAACACATGGAATATCTGATGACTGTGACCGGCGAGGTCGAACCACCCAGGTTTCCACCGCTCGGGAATCCGGCTAATGTAAAATGAAGTCCCTATCAGATATGACAGCGCCATAACCGACTCATAGGCTAGCGTTATATTCCGGTGTGGATCGTTCCAGTTCACAACCAAAGCATGGACTGCAGGTACAAGGCCAAATAACCCCATGGACATGAACAGACAGGCTCGAAAGGCACGGTATTTTGCGGACGAGAAGGCCGGAGAAAGCAAGGTTATGATAGTGCAAATCCCCATTATAGTTATTCCAGTAAGATAAACAATTTGCCAGTGGGGAGTACATTGGAAAATGTAGTAAATTGGAGGGAAAAATGAGGTGATTATCATGACAGTTATTCCCGCATAATCCATTTGCAAAAGCAGTAAATTTAAGTGATGGGTATGGCAAGAAAAGAGATGGCAAATGCTGCTTGAGAAGAGACAGAACATGGAACCACTTAAAAACACATAAAATGGCCAACTTACTGCAGCCATTTCTGGGGATATAACATCCATATTCAGATGGGATTCTTGCTTCAGATCTATTAAATTTTTTTGTCCCTGAAAAGATGGAGGGTTAAAAATTCGTTTTTCGATTGATAAGCGAGTCGAATATGATTTTCATAGAACTGATGGGAAGTACTCACCAGTGAAAAATCTTTAGAATTACGAGACACATTAGCATCTGCACTCGAAGGAAAATGTCTGTAAAACAAGAAAATATATTGTTACCATCACTTGAAAAGCACAAAATTTAGCAATATGATTGTTGAACAAATTTTTTTAAGTAAATAAAGATTATGAGCTCAAGTCTTGTAATTACTTATTTGTGAAAATTGTAATTATGCTAGACATTTGACGAAAGAATACTCATTTGTGAAAATTGTACATATGCTAGACATTTGACGAAAGAATAATGTTGCACGTACAGGGCCACGTTGGCTCTGTACGTGAAGCACTGTCGTGTTGAATCTGAAGTCAACACCTGCGTGTGAAGATAAACTTCAACCAAATAAGTTTATTCCATCTCTGACTGACAAGCTCTTCAACAATGACGAGTCAATGTTATAGTATCGGCTACAATCACCATATTTCACAGCAAAAGCTTTTTGATTATATTTTTTTGAAACATTATTAAGAACATGCCTTAGTCATCAATCAACAAGCCCCCTAAAAAAATTGATTTGTCGATTCCTACTTCATCCCAGCTACCAAAAAATTTTATATGCCGAAAGATGTAAACATAAAGAAGTAAATCTTCCTTTCCAACAAGTTAAACTTTTAGACAAGTAGTTTAACACTACATAAAGGACGATAAATACCCTGAGGTCAAGTCACTGACACCCATGTATAGAAGTTTCAAGTGCCAAATCTTTGATTAAAAACATCGATGGCGCTCATGAAGGAGCATGTTGAATGTTTATAAACAAAAATAAAGAAATAAATATTCTCCGCGTTGATAGCTTTTGTACCTTCCCTCTACTTAAGTCCATGTATTTTTTTGTAAGTTCATAATTTTTTTTTTAAAATCAATTAATGAGATGAAGTTTTAGTTTAAATTCTGAGCAAATCAAGAAAATGAAGTAAAATTTCTTGAACTTACCCAGTAAACATTGTGATGAAATCTGCCACTTGAGGGACATGCATCAGATTGCAAGTTGTCAATCCCAAAAATAATATAAATCCAATTAAATGCCTGCACAGAGAAAGAGAAAATTAACATAAAAAATCGTAATTAATACAATTTTTATCAGAAAAGAAGTGAAAATAAAAATAAAAATACAGTACTTACGTCCATACATTAAGAGTTTCATTATGCCAACGAAATAAGCTGAAGAAAGCCTCTTTGAGAGACCAATTAACTCTATAATAATTCAGAATATATTCATTATCCTTCATATAATCTGGCAATTCATGAAATGATAAAAGAGGATAAATTTTCCTTTTATTTTTGCCCATCTTTTTCTTGCAACCCGTTGCTGAATCTTGAGAAAAAACGCTGGTAGTTTGTTCTTTTTCTCGATCCATTTTCCCTTCTATTTTCCTCTGCCAAACAGACCCTTCAGTGCTATTCATAATACTGCATGCACAAATTTCTTACAACTCTCATATGAAGAAGAAGAAATTAAGGATATATACACATGAAATGACGAAGAAAAGATAAGTATTGGCTGTGTTTTTTTTTTGTCCGAATAATAAGTGCAGCATAGGCTATTTGTGCAACTGCGCAACCAACAGCATTTAAGGGGGATTCCTATAGCTTGCTTGACTTTCGCATAAATTAGGTGTTACACATATGGTTAGGTTATCAATGTCTTCCTCACGTCAGCGCTGGCATCAATTTTTCTTGGACATATGGCACAAATATTATTTAACAACTCATCCGATTTCGACCCATCCTTCCCGTGTAAATTCCATTTTTTTTTTTTGGTCCTAATATGTAACTTTAGGCTATTTATTAGTAAATGTGTTATGATTTAAACTAGTATAATAATATGGCAATATAAAAAATAGATCAAATAAGAACACACGATTTACGTGATAAAAATATACTACAGGCACAAGAAGAGAATTTTATTAATATTAATAATGGAGGATTATAAGGATTGATGTAATATGTGTTGTACACCACACACACACACACACA
>CAIGRB010001206.1:56419-69119 GCA_903798255.1 Fraxinus quadrangulata | reverse complement strand
AAAAAAAAAACTAACCCTATTGAAAATAATGGTTGAGTTGTATGGTAGTCGATGTTGAGTTGACTGTAAGGATGTCTTTTTTGACTGGATCCCAACTGCTAGACAGCGTGAGTAGTTTTCAAATTCTTTTTTTCCTGTCCACTCAAACACTTGGTTGAAGATGAGAGTATTTTTGAATTTTGGTATTTATCATAACCTTTTATGCTTTTAACTTTTATAATTTTTAACCTTTTTTTAAAGAATAAGTCTACACGTACATGAGTGCATTCACATGAGACTCATGGATTTTGAAATGTGATGACATGGCTGTTAAAAAAAAGAAAAGAACAAAATGCCCCAAATCAAACTCAGAGTTGTTTGAGCCACATTATTTTGAAAGAATGTATTTTGAAATAGTAGATTGATGGTGAGTGTGTGGTTGAAAAAGAAGGAAAATTTATTGATGTGATGAAAAATATTATTTTATTGAAGAATGTGTGGTTAAAAATGAGTAGAAGAATGAATGAAACTTTTAATATGACTCAAAAATTGGCTCAATTTCCTCTCTTCCTTTCTCGCCGACTGAAAACCTAATTTCCTCTCTTCCTTTCTCGCCTCACACTCTCTTCTCCGACAGTGGTGAATTAATTACAATCAGTGATGGCGCTATCATTTTCATCTCCGACCGGCACATTTAGCTGAAGTCGACGAGAGCCCTTTTTTGAAGTGTCACACCACACTGCTTCTCTGTTGGCGACTGCATCAAACCACCATTGAAGAACACGTCTGTGACGAGATATTTAAACCACCGACGACGCAGCAGTGAGGAACATTTTTTTTCAAGCTTTACCAAAACATTGCATCGCGATTCACAAGGCAGTTTTAGAAAGCCTTTTCGAACCATCACTGAATAAGCCCATCCCGTGTCGAACCATTGCACAACTAAAGTAAGTATTCCTCAAGTAGGAATTTTAACTCTGTCAATCCTGCTTATAATGCCTTTTTCGCATCACATCCATGTTTTGGCATCAGTTTCCCGTGAAAATTATCATTTGAGCTGCCATTTGCGAGTATGAATTGGTTTTAGTGTGCATTTATTCCTGTAATTTGTTTGCATTTGCATCAGTAGGTGGGTAATGGTGGAATGGTTTGCGTGTGCATTTGTGGTTGTAATTACCATTTTCAGTTTGTATCAGTAGGTGTGTTATGGTGGAAGATTTTGCATCGTTTTCCATTTCTATATGTAAGTAGTTCGTTTTTCAGTGTCAGGATGAAAAGGGCGAATTTTGGAGTTTGTCACAGTTGTAGAAGCATGGCGCATTATTTCAAAGACTGTTCGAGAAAACTTCGATGCCCGTGGTATCCACATGGAATTCAAAAATGTTTTAAGGTTGAAAGGAACACCGGTAATAAGGGGCGATTATTCAAAACTTGTAGTGATGACTACGACTATTTCAACTGAGTCCAAAATGATGAATCAAGCGGTGAATCGAGTACTGTTAATGAAGCGTGAATGTTGAGGCCAATGAGGAATTAGAAGTTTTGCCAAGCATGTTTGACTCTCTTGCTCAAATAGTCGACAAACGAGACGTCGAGATTTCGTTCAATGTAACATTTCGCAAGGGAAAAGGACGTGCGGTGGAGTATGGGAAAAGAAAGGGCCCGACATCGCATGATTAGTAGTTAGTTGTTGAATGAGTTATATGTATTGTGTTCGTTTTGTATTTGCTATTAAAAAATGGTATTGGTAGACATTTGAGTCATAATGCATCTAATGTAGTGAAAATTTGTTGTTAAAGTAGTTTGGATGCTTAGCAGAGATGAATGGTTGTAAGCTTGAAGATTATGTATTGTTATCTGACATTATTATTCTTACTTACAAACTCCTACACTAGACATTAAAGTCCTGTTGATTCTAGTTTCTAGATGTGGATTAGACTTTTTACCCTTCGTGAAGATTTGAGATTAATTCACCTTTAATACTATTGGAATATAAATGTTGGCATAATTGAACTCCATATTTCATAAGAATTCATCTTCAATACAATACCATTTGTACAAAAACAGATATGATACTTTTCCAACACAAAAACATTTGATGCATAAACCACAATTGCTGCTCAAAAGTGAAATCAACAAGTTGTTCATTGTAACTGTTGTTGGCTACCACTATTACCCTACATCACGTAACACACCAAATAAGACTCATAGCAAATGTAAAAGAATGAACTGAAAATATATACCGAAACAAATGAACAAAATGCATACCAAAGAGGTCTGCGAACATGAAAACCCTGTTGAGATGCCTGAAGATCGGGTGCAACCTCTTCCATAGTACTATGTCTACCACATTTTGGTCTCTTTCCTTTTCCTGAAGTTGAAGTTGCCTACATGTATATCGAAAATATATGAGAATTTGGATTCAAAATCCGTTCCAATTAATAGGTAAACAGAATAAAATACCTTTGATTTCTTCGAAGTAGACTCCAACGGGCCTCTTCGCCGAAGTTTCCTTAGCGCACCCTTCCTATTCGACAATATGAGATCTAGTACGTTCATGTCGAATTAGTTTGAGAATCCGTACAATGAGAGATTACATGATTAGGATGAGTACCACAACTCGAATTTGTCAGCATGAGCTCCTTACCATGAACTTTTATCCACACCATTATTGTACGTGTCCGCACTTTATCATCCGCAGCAAGGTCAGCCACCTCAGAAAAAGCTTGGCACATATCATCGTACCTCAACTGTGCGGAGTACTGACCAACCCATCGTAGTCCACTGTAACTCTCGTGTGTGCTCTACTTATATCCCTCCTCCATTTTCGCAGTATAAACTTATCCGACAATAATTTCACACCATTACAGATCAAAACTATGACGGCATGTCTACAAAGTATCCCCCGAACCTTGAATAAATGGAAACTACAAACAATGTCACACGACTCCCTAGTAAATGATACCAAATTTTTTTTTCGTCCAACGCTCTCCACATAATAATACATCCTCCTGAACCTTGCAAATCGTCCTAGAAACTCCATCTGAAACATATATGATGTCACAGTAAACCTTCCCATTGAACTCATCTTGAACTTTCCTAAACTTTGAAATGATGTAAACTTTCCAATGAATTGGAGAGTTGTAACTTTCGTGCAATGGAATTTCTACCATATCATTCACTTCAAGCTTCCGTTTCACATTTGCAGTCAACTTTTGATTGTATCGATACAACCTAGACTTTGAAGGACTCGTTTTATGATTGTGCTCAAGCTGGGCTATGTTTACTCTCCAATTTCCATTACTTAATAAAGACGATGAGATCATTGCCTTACAATCTGTTTGACTTGTTGGTTCTTGCTTCAAATAATTGCTTGTACCTTACCTTCTTCTACCCTCATGGCGACAAGTGAATGTTACATATTTCCAAATCCATCGTCCCCTATTTCGAATTCCATTTCGTAACTGGAAAACCCACTTCATAAGCATATCATCGAATATCATACCCACTGCAGGTATATTCACAGCATCTCCTCCGAACTTATCATTTTTAACTATGTCCTCATCATTTGTGACATTCGCATTCTCAAATTCAACCAATAAATCATGATGCTCGTCTTCCATAATTTCTATTCCTGCGATGAAATAATTGATAAACCCTCAGCAACACAAAAACTAATTACACAACAAAAACAAAGCCCTTTAAGTAATCTATATAAGGTTCAAACCGACATCAAGTCTTAACATTTTCACAAGTTTGTAAAATCAATATTTGCCATATCAGTTCTTCACACGGTGTATTCTGATGCAGGTGTACTCCGAGATGGGTTCTTCTCAAGACTTACTCATATTTGAAATGTAATTCCTAAAATCATACACTACACATTACAAAGAATATCGAAGATACCTTTCCTTGTAGCTTCCAACTCCATATCTGAAGGAAGATGTGGATTTAACTTCAGTCACGAGAAATTAAGGCCGGTGGGTAAAACCTTCGCAGGTGAGTGAAATATGCGTCGTCGGTAGGTTCGTCGGAGATAGAAGTGGACGATTAAGAAGGCTTCAGGTCTCGGTTGTGGTGGGGGGACCCGGAATTGGATTTTGGTCTCGCAGCTTTGATCTGCGCAGTGTTCATGAATGTCGATTGGTGAAACCCTTTTTTTTCCAGCAGTGAAACACGTGCCGCCAGGAGGTTGGTTGGAGATGGAAGGTGCGATTTTGAAGGCCTCTAGTCTCGGTTGTGGTGTAGGGATTTTCAATTACACTTTGTTTTCACGGCTTTGATTTAGGGATTGTTCTTTTTTATTTTTTAAAACTGCCACGTCAGCACAATTCAAAACCTGAATCCACTTATGTACGAGTGTTTGAGTCATATTATTTTAGAAGAATATATTTTGAAATAGTAGATTGATGAAGAATGTGTAGTTGAAAAAGAAGAAAATGTTATTGATGTGATAAAAATATTATTTTATTGAAAAATATGTGATTAAAAATGAATACAAAAATGCTTTGACTTACTTTTTTTTTTTTTTTTTTGGTCAAAGACCATTAAAAAAATCCTACAGGCTCAACCGGCCATTTCCTTCTATTTCCTGTGTCATACGGACACCAATTTTTCCATTCCAAAAATCTGATTCCTGGCTGGAAATTGAAGACCAAGATAACGTCAATGCAACTTCTCCAAATATCAACAATTTCCATGCGTTGAATGAGGCTAAAAACGCGAATAAATTTTTTGATCAGAGCCCATCGTTCTACAAATCTTCCAACTTCTACCTTGCCTGCATCGCCCCTCTCGGTCAACTTCCCTGATTATAGCAATCGATATACGTATATTTACGGCAATTTAATGCAAGCCCAATTTTAAGTGCTCCCTTCTGTGTATCATCAACTGCTATTAAGCTGGTTTTGATTATCTGATTTCAATAAATCTTGACTGGTATTTGTTGATCCCTTCTCCCACAACTTATATAAACACAATTGGCAATAAATACTAGGAATGTATTTTGAGTTTGTAGTTAGCATTTGAACTGTGATATGAACTTAATCTGAAAGTTGGGTTGTTTAGTTACAAGTAATTTTTCTATTTGCGTTGAACTTATATGTGTGTTTCTTGAAGTTGGAAGAAGAACTTTGATAGGTCGTGTTCTTCTGATTAGGGCCTTTGTCTTATTCGTATGTTTTCCATGTCTTGGTATATGTGGTGGAAACTCGTTCGAAAATTCGGAAAAATTTGGTGGAACTTTGAAGTGAGAGGGAAATTGAAGTTCTCTGTCTTGAAGCATCGTCTTGCGCTTTATATATAAGAAAATTTTAGAACTTTTTTGAGTTACAACGGAATTTGAAGTGCCTATTTCATTCATTTTCCCTGTTCTTTTGAAGCTTGGTTTTCTGAAGAATTTCTTGATTTGGACTTCACAGGTGATTGTGGAGATTGATGCTGCTTGATCTAAAGTACTATTGAACCTCAAATAAGCATATCGAGTTATACTAGGATAAATTAGGCTCAAACTACATTTCTTTGACTCGACCATCTGGGTAGTGTATGATTTGCATGGAGCTTCATAGTTGAGGATGACTACATTATATTTTGGTCTTGAAAGATGCAATATTTTTGCTGCATTTCACTGAAAATGGCTTTAATTTTATTGAGTCTACTATTGATGATGCAATCGCCACGAATATCTGCCTCTGGGATGTTGCAACATAGGAAAGCTTGTGGAACATACCATATTAGCTACTTGGGTAATCCTGGTCAGGAATTGTTCTATATAGATGGAAAGTTGGTAGACAAATATTTCTTCTGCGAAGCTCTCAGAATATATCAAGCGAACCATTGCTTCGTCACAAGAAATATCAGAAATCAGTATTGTGGATTGGAAATTTCATTAGGTGTGTTCCATCAAGCAATATTTTTATGAACCTTTTTCTTTCTGTTCAAGACATCTCTTTATGAGATGCCCACCGGAAAATATTTCACTATTTTGTGAACATTTAGATTGCATATATAAGAATTTTTCCCAGATGGTTTACTAATGAAGTAGTGAATTTTCTACTATAATGCAGAAGAGTTGCCTTTGGAGGTGGGAAGAAAACTTTTACAAAGTGTGGTTCGAGAAGGATCTAAAAAGCATGATCTTGATAAAGCATCTCCATTGAAAAGGGATAAATATGCTAAGAACCCAATATTATGCCCCAAAATTTTGGCCATGGCAGTGCCAGCCTTCTTTCTTTATTGTTGCGTCTTGCTTTGCCCATGCTTTCAAGCAAGAAAAAGGGAACTTGAGCATACCGTTATGTCCAAGGAGCCAAATTCAAGTGAGTAACATCATTTCCATTCATGAGACATCCTTCTATTATCCAGAATGTTTTCATTCTGAGATAGATGCCTTCAACGAAATCTAGAGTAGAAGCAGTAGTGGATCAGCTGGAGTAGACCCATGTACTTCTGAGATGAAGTCAATTTTCATATATTTATGACATAGATAAATTCCAATCATGCAAGTCCTTTGGGCGTAGCTATGCATAATCAATAAAAAAGAATTAGTAATTTCAGCTCACACATTTAGTGCAGTTAGTTTTATGTGCATATTTTTATCCAGTATTGCACTATTCTTGCAGTGGACTCGGTTTCGTCTTTGGAAATGACCTCTGTTTCTGAGAAGATTCCTGCCAGTCCACTACGAGTGCCGCCTAGTCCTTCAAAATTTTCCATGTCTCCAAAACTTAACAGGGGTGGATCTGTTCATCTTTCTATGAGCCAAGTTGCCAGAGCAACACATGATTTCTCACGATCACATATAATAGGTGAAGGCGGTTTTGGAGCTGTCTACAAGGCCGAACTACCAGACGGCCAGATCGTTGCCATTAAACGGGCAAAAAAGGTGTATTTCTGATTCTTTTATTAGACTTTGAGTTTGCAGCTTCTGTGAGATTTGGTAAACTAAGGATTTTTCTCAACATTGTTTTTCCAAAGGCATGATGGTGGCAAGAGTGATGCCAAAAACTTAAAATGCCCTTAAATCTTTTAGGTTTTATATGTACTATCTGTAGATATTTTGACCATAATTCCAGGCTAAAAGAGATGTATGTCGTAGCCCACCCCTTGCATAGAGAAGGAAGAATGGGAACTGACTTTTAGGGTTTGAATTAATTCAAGCATTTAGGCTAAAGTAATCATGTCGCAAGGTGTAACGAAGTTTAATGCTGGTGGTCTACCTCTTGCAGCTCTCCTCTTTTACCCGAGCTTGAGACTAGCTAAAAATTATAAATGTAAAATATTTAGAAGTCACTGCCCAAGGTAAAGAAAGTGAATGTATGTCAAGACTAAAGAGAAAATGAAATTATTAAAGTGGAATTGCAAAGAAAATCAAAGTGGAACTGGGGTAGACAAGTTTCTTCGAAATAGATATGAATTAGGACAGTTTCTTAGTTGACCTTTTCTGACATTTAATTCTGTAATGATGTTTAATTTTTGAAAAAAAAAAGAAGGAACACTTTGAAGGGCTGCGGACTGAATTTAAGAGTGAAGTCGAACTTCTGGCTAAAATTGAACATCGGAATCTAGTCAAGCTGCTTGGTTATGTTGATCAAGGAGATGAACGCCTGATTATTACGGAATACGTACCAAATGGTACACTCAGAGAACATCTAGATGGTAAACCTCTTAAACTCTTGAGACATCACAAATATTCTAAGGCAAGTATAATTGCTATTGTTGCTGATTACCTTTGTAGGACGAAAGGGAAAGATATTGGATTTCTATCAGCGACTTGAAATATCCATTGATGTTGCTCATGGCCTAACCTATCTCCATCTATATGCAGGTGATAGCCCTTTCTGCAGAGTAGATTTGCTTTAGTAATTTTTTTTTTTTTTTTTCAGAAGGGAAAAAAAATAAAAAATAAAAACCCTACTATCATGAAACTGAAACTGCTGATGCTTTATTGCATCCATACCATGTTTTTACCAAGAAAACTACAACTGTGATCCGGAAAGAGCTGCTTTAGAAATCACAAATGTACTCCCTGATTTTTGATGATGTGCATTACTAGATTATCTAGACATGAGCATGTTTGGATAAGTTATTTTTTTCTTAACTTTAAATAAAATAAGTTGTTCTTTTGAAGTAGCTATTACATTATTGTCAAATTAAGTAACATATTTTCAACTTTAATAAATAAAATATTATTTATTTTAAAACTTGTTTACTTATATGTAATTTTTTAAGCTTAGCCAAAAATGCTAAAAATTCACGCTTAAATTCATCTTGTAATTAGTGATTCAAACTATAGTCTTGTTAAAATCTTCGGGTCAACGGGGCCATCACGCCGGGGTTGTAAATGACATAGCCTTCTGTTAGAAATGACGTCTCCTTGAGAAAAACAAAGTTATTTGAGTTCTTTTCCCCAAAGAACTCCTGCTCCGACGGCAATCTTTATGCAACTTCGTCTATTTTAATGTGCTTGTCCTTATTTTTGATTTTCTGGTGGTTCATTGCGATTCTCCTTGGATCCTATGTAGAGAAGCAAATTATCCACAGAGATGTTAAGTCCTCCAATGTTCTTTTGACTGAGAGCATGAGAGCCAAAGTTGCAGATTTTGGGTTTGCAAGGCTAGGAGAGATGGACTCTGAGAAAACATATGTTTCAACCCAAGTAAAGGGCACAGTTGGTTACCTTGATCCGGAGTATATGAGGACATATCAACTCACATCCAAGAGTGATGTATTCTCATTTGGGGTATTGTTAATAGAAATTTTAACTGGTCGTCGACCTGTGGATTTGAAGAGACCACTCAATGACAGGGTGACAATTAAATGGGTAAGCTTTTATACTTGACAAGGTCATTCGCATTAGTCATTATGTAATACCTGTGTTGCGAGAAGAACCTGAACCAATAAGACTTCATAATGTTTCTATTTTGATACTTCATTAAATAGGATGCTAGTTACTTATATGTAAACTATTTATTACTATCATTTGAGAAAGCAGAAAAAGAGGGACAACCGAAGAGAAATAATCAAAGAGCACGTATTAGCAAAAAGAGTGTGACAATAAATGCAATTTTAATCTGTAGTTAATGAACTGACGGCTTGCTTACTTAGGGATTCATTGTTGCAAAGTCACGGTGTATGATATATTGTTGTTTATCTTTTTAAGCTGAATTTCTGCAACTTTAATCTTTTCACTAGGTTAATTTTTCCGAAAAGTTCCTCCATACCCACCCACCTGGTCGTTTTCACATTTTCATTTACCTTTTGGATTTCCTCCAGTTTTCACAACCAAGCTAGTCTCCTCAAAGATAAAACGTACCCGTATGTGTCCTTAGTTCCCCGAACTAAGAGTCTTTGAAACTAGCTTACATGGAACGAATGGCTGATTTAAGATTTAATTTTGGATAAATAAAAGATTTGTGGAACTCATCATAGACAATGTTTATGTAGGCTTTCAGAATGTATAATGAAGGCAAATTTTTGGAGATGTTAGACCCTTTGATGAAGGAAGCGGTAGATGAAGAAATACTAGCGAAAATGTTTGCTTTGGCCATCCAATGTGTGGCACCTACACGAACTGATCGTCCAGACATGAAATCAGTCGGGGAGCAGCTTTGGGGAATTAGAACGGACTACTTGAGAAGCGGAAAGAGAGATTGACAGGTGAGTGTTGAAAACAAAGTTTATTTGGTGTTGCTGTGGTTTTCCTTTTAATCATTATTCTTGATGAACAAAGGACATTCCATGTATATATATCAGTCTGTGCTAACAATTTAAATCGAAAAATTAAGTTGTTTGTAATTGTATTCATGTTGTCGTCTTCTTTCTCTTCCCTTTCTTAAATCATTTGGAATGCTATTCTAATTGGGGGACGAGGATAGGGGGTGAGAGCTTTGTATATCATAAGAATTTCTTTGAAAGAGAGAAGATTATCATTAATTCGACAGTAGTCTATTGTTTAGCTTGCTTGGCATTAGTAACACTATTTGCTTTAACCGCTGCATTGCTGAACTGGAACCTTCAATGTGAGTGCTCTTTGTGCATTCATCTTACTCATTCACAACAAAGCGGAGATGATACCGAATTAACCAAATATCAAATTATTGGAAAAAATAAGAAATTAAACCACAATATGAAGTAATTGATCACAAGAACATAAAAACAATGTAATTGTGCACTATGATGCTCAAATCCGAGTAGGGGTATTGGGTACGGGGTATCTAAGTGTCAGATATTTCATTTTCTAAAATATAGGATATTGGGATATAACTAAAAATGGTTCAAATTTCGAATATGGGTACGTGAGTACGTCTTTAAAACATCTTTTTTTTTTTTTACTAACCTGATATGTCATTTTAAATAGATTAAAATCAATTATTCACAAAGAAGAAAATTAGTATTGAATAAGAGGTTAACACGAATAAAATAGAATTTTGGGGTTTGATTTTCAATTATGGGAAGTTAATTACTAAATGTTATATAAAATAGAAAATGAGAAATTTGATTGCAATTTGGACTTAGTTGAACACTAATTAGAACTATATGAAACTCATTCTGATTTTATACAAAGAAAATCCTAAATCATCGATATAGAAAGGGAAAGAAAGAAAGAAGAAGAAGAAAAGGGAAAGAAGAAAAGAAGGGAATACCTAGTGCCGCCATCTTCCGCCACCTTCTCAACGGCAATACTAGGTTTACAAAGAACAAAAATGGGAAAGAAGAAAAGGGAACGAGAAAAAAAGAAAGAAGCAGAAATGGCAAAATGTCGATTGAAACTTGAAGGATTCGATATATATTCCATACCCGTGTTGTATCATGTGGACACGGGTACTTTGTCCATTTTTTTAGAGGCCGAGCATAAGAGATATTGCAATTAATGGAGATTTTATTGTAATATGGAGAAAGAATACAAACATTATATACTTACAATGTTTTTAACTTCTTAGTGAATCATAATAAAAACCAATTATACATAGGGAAATAAGTAGGGGACGTTCAAATCCTAATAGTAGAATTGTAGTTGAAGTATAATGCCAAAAAGGGATTAAATGATGAAAAATTGCTCATGATAGTAAACAAAACAAGCACCGCACAACGCTAGGCCAACATTATCATGGCGCCCACTCTCGGGTCCTTTATTCCAAAAATTTTGATTTTTTTCGTCTCAATGTCCTTTTTAAGTCAAACACCAATTCCTACTCCTTATGAGCTTTCAAGTAGAATTTCAACTAGAATTCATTAAGTAAATTTGAATATGATTCAATAATAGCATTCCAAATATAATTCTTTTTAATATGCATTTTAATTAAATTTTCAATTATTTTCAATAAAGAATTCAAGTCATACCCAAATTCTAACAACAAAGGATGCTATCTTTTAAATCTCCCAGTTATTCTCAATATGCTTCTAATGAATGGTTTGGAATGGCTACGGGGTTCGTAAAAAATGTGAAGAAAAATCAAAAAATTAAAAAAAAAAAAAAACACGAGATCGTGGGCCGAGCTGAGCTTGAGCTCGACTCGTCAAAGTGATGAGCCGGGCTCATGTGTAAATGGGCCGAGCCACCACTAGGCGTGACGAAATTTATGAGTTATAACTTATACGATCCAGCATATGAAAGGTGTCCAAAGTGATGTTTTCTTTTTCATTTCATTTATTCTCTTTTTTCTAGAGTAAAGTTTTCTAATTCTGTTATTTGAGATTGTTCCTTGGAAAATAGCCATACAAGTTTCTACACTTTGACGAGCCGAACTCATGGATAAATGGGCCGAGCCGCCACTAGGCGTGACGAAATTTATGAGTTGTAACTTATACGATCCAGGTGTCCAAAATGATGTTTTCTTTTTCATTTTTTATCTTCTCTTTTTTCTAGAGTAAAGTTTTCTAATTCTGTTTTTTGAGATTGTTCCTTGGAAATAGCCATATAAGTTTCTACACTGGACAACAATTTTCCTTCATATAAATTTCTTTAATTGTTGGACAGACAGAAAAATATACAATTTCCAGCTTTATCTATTAAATCTTCCATTGTACCTTTTGTTGGAAAAAATTGGTTTTAATTAGTTGGAAATTTCATTGAAATCTTTTTTTTTTTTAACTCTAAAAATTTCAATTTAACAATGAAATAATATTCCAAATTGTCTTGGATTGACACTAGATATCTAATCTACATAGATACAAAAAAGTGTAGATGGAAGTATAAGAATTGGAAAAAAAATATCGGATTTTTAATGTATTTCATCAATCTAAGTGGAATAAGCAAACTGGATTCCTTGTTGGTTAGTCAAATTCCAACGAAAACCACATAATTGAAAGAAATGAAATGTCCGAATTTGAGATTTATATGATCAATAAACTAAGGTTTTGTTGTTATCGACCATGGAATTCGACAGAAGCAATGAGAAATAGATACGAATAAAGCAGGATTAAGGGGGGAAATAAAAAAATAGTAGAGAAAAGTTATACAAAGTTATATACAAATCACTACCCCCCCCTTGGTATTTCTTTAATTGAATTTCGTTTGATTAGGTCGAAGTTCCTTAAAAATTTCTGCCTTCTTTAAAATATCCTGAACAGTTCCTGTAGGTTGAGCACCCTTTTCAAGAAAATATAGAATAGCAGGAACATTTAAATAAGTTTGATTCTTCAGTGGATCATAAAAACCCACTTTTCGAAGATCTTTTCCTTCTCTTCGGGATCGAACATCAATTGCAACGATTCGATAGAC